>JAODAL010023536.1:0-62500 GCA_025379985.1 Phyllomedusa bahiana
CTATCAAAAAACCTATCGATAGGGCCGACTATCGACTATCGATCGATCTCGATAGCCAACGCAATCGCTCAACACTAATAGCGACTTTGTAACTTTTCCAACTTACAAAGAATGAAAGAATGGAGAGGTCTGTGGTTTTTATCATAGGTACACTTCAACTGTGAGAGACAGAATATCCAGAAAATAAAATCACATTGAATGATTTTTAAACACATAGTTTGCATTTTCTTGCATGAAGTGAGTATTTGATACAATAAAAAGGAGAACTTAATATATGGTACTGAAACCTTTAGTTTGCACACACTGCAGCAGGGATTTTGGCTCATGCCTCCATACAGATCTTCTTCATATGTTTCCGGTTTCAGGGCTGTCGCAGGGCTACATTGAGTTTCAGCTCCCTCCAAAGGTTTTCAATTGGTTGAAGGTCTGGAGATTGGCTAGGCCAATCCATGACCTTGAAATGCTTCTTACGGAGCCATTCCTTAATTGCTCTGCCTATGTGTTTCGGGTCAATATCCTGCTGGAAGACTTAGCCACAACCTATCTTCAGTTTTCTTACTGAGGGAAGGAGGTTGTTAGCCACAATCTCACGATGCATGGTCCCATGCATCCTCCCTTCAGTATGGTGCAGTCGTCCTGTCCTCTTTGCAGAAAGCATAACCAAAGTTTGATGTTCCACCCCCATGCTTCACAGTTCTTGGGGTTGTACTCATCCTTCTTCTTCCTCCAAACACAGCAAGTGGAGTTGACACCAAAAAGTTCTATTTTGGTCTCATCTGACCACATGACCTTCTCCCATGCCTCCTCTGGATCTTTCAGATGGTCATTGGTGAACTTCAAATAGGCCTGAACATGTGCTGGTGAGAGCAGGAGAACTTTGCTTGCTCTGCAGGATTTTAATCCATGACGGTGTAGTGTGTTACTAACGGTAATCTTTGAGACTGTGTTCCCAGCTCTATTCAGTTCATCAACCATGTCCTCCTGTGTAGTTTTGGGCTGATTCCTGCTCTTTCTCACAATCATACTTACCCCACGAAGCGAGATCTTGCATGGAGCCCCAGACCGAGGAAGATTGACAGTCATCTTGTGTCTCTTCCATTTTCTAATAATCGTGTCAACAGTTGCTACCTTCTCACCACGTTGCTCTCCTATTCTCCTGTAGCCCATCCTAGCCTTATGCAGCTCTTTGGTCTTGGCCATGGTGCAGGGGTTGGAGTGTGGTTGAGTGTGTGGACAGGTGTCTTTTATACAGTTAATGAGTTCAAATAGTTGCAAATTAATACAGATATTGAGTGCAGAGTGGGAGGGCATCTTAAAGAAAAACTAACAGGTCTGTGAGAGGCAGAATTCTTGCTAGTTGGTAAGTGATTAAATACTTATTTCATGCAATAAAATGCTAATTAATTATAAAATGTGATTTTCTGGATTTTGCTTTAGTTTCTGTTCCGTACAGTTAAAATGTACCTAAAATACAAATTACAGACCTCTACATACCTTGTAGGTCAGAAAACTTGCAAAATCGCCAGTGTGTCAAATACTTATTTTCCCCACTGTGTATATATACATGTTCAATTTCCAGTGACCAGAGTGTGAGAGCAGTAACACCAAATTTACCTGTTCCCCATTCACACCTGAGACTTTGTAACACTAACAAGTCACATGACACCATTAAGAGAAAATGGCAGATTGGGCACGATTTGTCCATTTTCACTTAGTGGTGTACTCACTTTTGTTGCCAGTGGTTTAGATGTCGATGGCTGTGTGTTGAATTATTTTGAGGCCACATCAAGTTTACACTATTTTACAAACTGTACACTGACTATATAAACATGCACATAAAAGCATTTATTTATAAGTATATATTTATTAACATTGTCTCCCTCTTCTCCATTGTAGATTTTAGGTTCTCGCATGCAGGGTCCTCTCTCATTCTGTATCTGTGTGTTAGTTAATGCTATTGTATTTGTCTTATACTGTATTTTTCTTATATTATATACCTGAACTCCTTGGCTTGTACAGCCCACTGGAATTAATGGCACTCTAAAATAAATAATAATGAAATAATAATATTAACAGATAATTTTTTTTCAAGGTAATCAATAAACAGTGTTATCTAGGTTACTATGCAGTTTGGCAGCCACATATTGTATGTTTGTGTTCTTTTTCTTGAGATCTATGATTTCTTTACTTAATATTGACTTATGAAATGTAAAGCATATATAGATTATTATTCTAACCATCCTTTATTCCTCCTTTGAAATATACTGAAATATAAAGAAGTGTTTAATATTTGTATTGATTTCATTGTCCATCTTATTTTGAATATATTTACAACTATAGACAAACAGGTTCATTTTGACCCTAGGATATTGCCTGCAGTTGACCAAGATATTCATGTTGGCATGTGATCCTTCATACAAGATTACACAGGAAAATGAGGATATTTCAATTTCAATGTGGCTCGTGGCAAAAACAATTAGCCGGTTTACTAAAGAATGGTGAAAGTGGAATTTAGGCACAGCATGGTGTCTATGTGTAGTCACAAAACATATCATTTGTCAATATCATTTCTTGTTAATGACTTCTCGCAATCCTTTATCAGCCTGAGGCAGAACTAGTAGTTAAAGTAATTATGTGCCCTCCTGGTGTCAAACAACCTCCCCCTTTGCAGAATATAATTTTTAATTTGTATTCCAATTTCAATAGGACCAAACATTACTCTTTATCTGTTTAACTTGAAAAAGTTTTATTTGAAATAGAAAGGAAATAAACCAAATAATAAGTTTGATTTATATTTAGTATTTTTTTAATTTGCATTTCATAGAGTACTGTAAATTAAAGTTGGAATGATAAGTAATTCTCATTTTCCTTTACGCTGCAACAATAGAATATAACTATGAAGTAAAATCACAAATAAATGCTAAAACCATATTATAAATTGATAGACACCAGCATATCTGTAATTAACTTTCAAGATGACTACATGCTGAATGGGGACATTTTTACTTCACAGTTCCTCAATGAACTCTAAGGGCCTGTCCCCACGAAACGGGTTTGTGGCCGGTTTTTCAGACGGTTTGCGGTTTTGCAGACCATCTGAAAAACCGTCCGTAAATGAGCACAATGGGCTCCTATGGAAAACCCGTGCAGCAGTCCCCACTACACGGGTTTTCCGCCGGTGTTTTTTTCACCCGCGGGCCGTCCAATAAACATTGTACTTGCACATTCCTCCGTCCAGTTTTCAGACAGAATATGTGCAAGTGAATGGGAAAGGGGAGGGCTTTTCTCCTCTCATCGCGGATAAACCGACCAGTATTTGTCCATTTCTGTGTAAACGGCCCCTAACTGTATGCAAACTATATGATGATCTAGATAACTTACTTGATAAAGAGAAATGAAGAATTGTATTAATTATGTACTTAACTTTTCTTTTATGTTAAATTACAACTAGTTTAGGAGAAATTGGTAAGCAAATACATTTTACCATATTAAATATAGTCTCAGATGACCTACTAATTTTGATGAAGGTTCACAAAATGGGCAATTCTTTATTTGTCACTCTGAAATGTGGTAAATGACTTGTGCAAATATTTGTACTTTCCTTTCCTTCAAGAATGCTACAAATGCAAGTCACTGAAGGAGGAAGTAAATCATATAGTGTAATGCAGTAAAGGAAAACAAATATCTATCATGCTCACAAAAGTAACAAAATACACAGATTTAGGCTCTCACTTTTTGGTTAGGCTCTGGGTGGTTCTACAGCAGTCATTGGCATATCAGCTCTGCTATTTCTAGCTGAGCCTGTTACAAGAACATTGTTAAGAGAAGGGTTTAAATAGCAGGGCAGAAAACTACAGATCTGTAAAGGATTAAAGACCAATCAAAATGATGACACAAAAATACATTTGTTATATTTTAATGTGTCATCATTTTGATTGGTATAAATCTGTTGAATTTATGGTGACTGAGATTTATTTTTCCTGTTCTGAATTGGTGTTCTCTAAAGGGTTAAAGTCTGTCAGTAAAATAGATAAACTCCTGTACTGCAGATAACACACAGTAGGGAGTAACGTCACCATCCCAACCATCCCAGAATGGGCAGCTGGAGCAATGAGAGCAGAGAAAGGTGATCAGTAACTAGGAAAGTGTGTGTACACAAGCAGGAGATAAAATCTGTTTTGGCTCTAAAAGGAATCAGAATAGCAATGTATTTGGTAGTAGTTTTTATTTATCTTTGCTTACATGTTTAAAGCTAAGCACTGTGATGAGAATACCTCCTCAAAATCTGTTTGCATATGAGTAAAGAAGAGTCCTTACACAGCTTCTTATTCAATAAGTTATCTTGTTACTTTATTTAAACTTTTTAATATTAAACCATGATCATTTAAACTGTCTGTTTGAATATTTCTAGCATTTTGACCTTAGTCATGGCCTAATCAATACATCATATCATCTGTACATAAGTGGCATGTGATAACCAATCACAATTCCACAATATGCCATGTGATCTGGGCAAACCATTAAGATTCATGCAGCATATTATAGATACAAAATAACATATACATATAAAATATATGTAAAAAAAAAATTAAAACGCAACAGTAATGAATGATCAATAATACAAAATGTCATTGTGTAAATAGTTTATACCATTAGGTACTTCTGGGGCTAGAATAAAGATTCACTATGCTTCACAATTTATTAATTTTCTTCTGTGATTACCTTCACAGAAGTAAGGGTTAACCCTTTTTATACACTAATATTTTAACATAGTTATGTTGCCAACATATATTTGACCAAAATGTAAAGACATAGTTCATTTAGCTGGTTATTATTTCTCTCATTAAAGTCTGTTTCTGTTCATTAATTATCATCAGCTTGACTTGAGTTTAACCATGTGGCTCCTTCTGGATGCATGACCCTGACCTGTCTAACAAAGCTTTACAGAATTGAAGTGGTTAGACAACAAATCAAATTTTAAGCTATTATAAAAAAAACATCCTATCTAGGTCCAGGTGGTTGCTGATGAACAGACTATTTCTCTTTTTTAAGTCATTTTTAGTGACTGAACATTTAGCAGAATTACATTTCAATGAAACTCACACTGCTTGGACAAAAGTATTCTACTAGCTTTCTGATTTTAATCTAAACTACCCAACTTCTAGGTGATCAACAGTTATTATTGCATTGTATCTACCATCCCAAGCAACATGATAAACAGTTGGGTAGTTTGTTAGCATGGTCTGTGTGCTCCAATTAAACCAGTTACATACAAACCCATTCACATAGTTCTCATCCTGAAATGGGATATTGTTGTTCTTGCTGTATACAAGGCACTAGAGGGAGGTATCCTCTAGAAATGCTCTATAGAAATGTTGATTTCATGTGGATGACATTTCAGCGATTAAAGGACTAATTTCATTTTGGTAAATCCATACCTATAATTTGAGGTTCCATGAGGCCTTAAAGGGAACCTGTCAGGTAGCTTATGCCCCTCCCCCATCTGAGAGCAGGATGTGATGGAGGAAGAGAAGCTGAGTTCTGTGATATAAAGGGTCTTACGATTTGAAACAGGATTTCTGAGTAAAAACAGAGAAAAAACACAATTGAAAGTGAAAGTCCTGCTGATCCTGCCCACATACAGCGATTGACAGTTTGCTCTGTACACACATTGATACAACGAAGGCTGGCAATGAATTTGGGCAGGGTAAGCATGACTCCCACTGTCACTTAAGGAATCCAGTCAGTATTTTCTCTTCTTTTTCCTCAGAAATCCCACTTCAAGTCACGTAACCCTATATATCGCAGAGCTTAGCTTCTCTCTATTTGTCACATCCTGCTCTCATATCGGGTAGCATAAACCACCTGACAGGTTCCCTCTAAGTGAACACTTGAATCACTCTCTTTTTTCTTTCGCCTTCTTTTTGTAAAAGGAAGTTTAAATAATAATTTGATTTCTTGATGTTTATACTAGAGGTGTGCTTTTATGCCCTTCTATTCACATATGATGTAGTACACTATATAAGGTAATTGCATGTGAGCTACTGCTAAAACCTAATGAACATTAAGTTCATGAAGATTGTAGCTATGATGCTTTTTTAAACCCTTTATTAAATTATGCTAATTAAATATTCATTATTTTGACATCGTTAGTTCACATTCTGCATACTTTTTCTTCATTAGGATAGCCCAGGGTGATAACATCTTTAATACTCAGTCGAAGACTTTTTGGGGCAGAATTTACAATTTCTTTAATGCTAGTAGTATTGCACTGGGATTTGTCCAAATTAATGCAGATGTATCTCAACTTTTATTTGGTCTGTATTTCTATTGCTTTTTTTTTTACTTTCCCTGTTATAATAAAGAATTATAATGATCATCTAATTTCGTCTCTGCTTATTATACTTAATTCAGGAAAGTGCCTTCCTGACAGTTATAAGTGAAAGACATGAGAGGAGCAGGTAGGTGCTTACAATGGACAGTGTTATTTTAAAAGTCCTGGTACATCGTCAGATCTGTGGAATACTCTAAAGCCAAAAATTTAAAGTTGCACACACTAACCTTAATAACAAAAGATACATTAACATGCATATCCCAACATGCCCCATAAGCATCTTTTCAGGAGATAGATATGGGAACAGGATATTTAAACTAATCAGACCGATCAAAGATATACACATAAGTTTAAGGGTATGTTATCCACTCCAAACTAAGCTGAGGGTATGGTGTCCTCTCAGCAAAAATTAAAGGGGTTGTCTCACTACATTGATTCATCTTACCTCAATCATGTTTTCTTGGTTTCACTTTGAAATCAGGGGCGTGTTTACTGGCTTCTACTAGGCTGCAGTAGAAGCCAGGTCTGTAGCTTTAACGACCAGTGCTGACAGCCTATCAGGAGAGATCAAACAGGTCTATAGCTGTAGCGACCACAGGAGCTGATGCAGGCCATACAAGAGAGGAAATCTCAGAATAGGTAGGACACTGTTAATGGACACATATTGCAAAGTGACTTGTTTTTGCAAGATCTTTAACATAAAAAGCAATCCTTGTAGTGAGACAACCCCTTTAAGTTGGTGGTATGATAACCACACAACAGAGGAAGGAACGATACAAATAGATAGGAGGGGTGGTAATCAAGTAATGAACATAGTCATATCTTAATGTTTGCCTAGGTTAGAGATAAACACGATTGTGGATTTCACCACAGAGAGGAAAAGACCATGCAAGTCTCCTTTAATCACAGAAACCAATACCGCTAGACTACCTGGTATTTTATCACTCAACTCATACAGTATATGAATAAAAAAACACCACCAGAAGTCTGTATACTTAACCTAATGATAAATATCTGGGCTCAACATTACAGAGCCTATTAACCAGATGGTACTTGTCCTATACGCATGTGATGAAAATACCAACTAGTTACATATCTGTCTGTAGGTGACAAGATATTCCATACAATCCAGAGCAAAAAGTATATGCCCAGAGTCCCAGAATGGAGCAGGACTACTCTCCAGTGTCTAAATCACAAGTGATTGTATGCCTGGCATCAAGTGCAATAATGTTTATTCACACCCCCCACCCCCTCTCCAATCCTCTCGGTGCTCAGGTAATTTCCGTTCACCCTTCCATCACAGCTCTGCGGATGTTCATGGAGGTGCTAGAGAGAAGCACCACATTCTCAGTCAGCCGCTCCTTACTGTCAGTGCACATTCAGCTCAGCTACATTCACTTCAATGAAATTGAGCTGCCATACCTGATACAACCCATGGACAGGTATGGTCCTCTTTTGAAAGAAAGATTTTTTTTCCATCCTGTACAACTCCTTAAAAGACATGTATTATATATGTAGACTTTGGATCAATGTTTAATTTCCATTTTTGAGATTAATTTGATTTTGTGTAATTGCAAACAAATTTAGGGTCCATCCACACTGCACTAGTTTGCAGTTGGATTTTCAGACGGTTTTCAGATTTGAAGACCATCTATAAACCAACTGTCAATACTACTCATAGACTGTGATTGAAAATTAAATCAGACCATCTAAAAAACTTAGAACATGTTAATTCTTCCACTCGGTTTTCATGCAGAACTTGAACTGTTCAATGTAAAGGGGGACGGCTGAATCCACAATCCACGGCCAGGAACTGCATCCCATTATGTTCAAACAATGACAAAATACCTGTATCGATCCACTTGGCTTTGAACCTGAGGGCTGTTCAGTATTTCAGTAATGCATGTATGTCCCTTTAAGAGGTTCTGTTTGTTCCCAGCCTCAGCCAGGGTTTTGTATGGATCCTTTGTGGTTAATCTCCTGGGCCAATCCCTGGCTGGGGTGGGACATTTATACCCTTCTGCTTCCTGTTGCTTTGCCTGAAATTTTTCTGGTTATGCTGGTTCCTGCCCTGTGTTCTGCTTATGGATTCCTGTCTGTTCTCTGGCCACCTGGAATTCTGTTTGTTTGGATTTGTCTGATAAATATTTTGTTTTTCCACTTCCTGGACTCTCTGTTTTGCTCCTTAGGTCCCCAAGGATCCACCTCCCATTTATACATTTTTCTTTCTTGGATGGTTTGTGTTTTTGTATGTTTTTATTTTTACCACAATAACTCCATTTTTGACACAGACTTGACAATAATGATTGGATAATCCAACCGATATTTTGTCAGTGCCGTGTGGATGTAACCTTACGCTGTGTGATTATTATTGTACATTTAACACATCAATAAACAAAATGTACTTCTTCAGTTACTTTGGTGTAGTCATCTTGGTAGTGCTTCACACAAGTTAAATAGCTAATAACAATTGTTAGCTACATGTATCTGTGTATACATTTTTGGATGCATGCCACATGAGATATTGGTATCCAGTAATATAACAATAGATTTCTGAACAAGAAAACCTCAAAGGCAATTAACAAGCTGACAAGAGGATTTTGAAGGATCTATCATCGTCATAAAGGAGACATATCCTGAAGCAAGGTGTAGATGATATTTTCTACTGTTTCAAAAGCTCTGCTACTGCTACTTTGTCTTCAGGGACTTGTGAAGAATCACCTGCTAAAAAAATAATATAATGTTTAATCTTCTATATCTCTAAAAATTATTAACTTCATGATTATGCCTATGAGAAATCTTATATGCCCAGTTTTTTGATAATGATAATAATCTATTTTGAATTTGACACTATTATAAATGTTCATAGGTGTACAGGGAAGCATAAAAACATCTGGTACCAAAATCCATTTAATTCATTTCTAATTCCTCATGTAATAACTGAATTTTGCTATTTAATGGTCATTGTATATATATATGGCCAACATGGTGATTCTCTTGAAATCTGTGCATCTTAATCAAAATGGCTCCAACTACATTTTCCTCAAAAATCCACCTTTACATAGTTTGTAAGGCTGAAAGAATACATATGTCCATATAGTTCAATCTGTTGTTCTACAGTGTTGATCCAGAGGAAGGCAAAAACCGGTGGAGGTTGAAGCAAACTGTCCTCTGTAGCAGGTCCAGGCGGCACATTGGTGGGCGGACTTGAAGTATCTCTTCAACTGTACTTGCATCCTCAGAACACGTATACAGTTGATAATAATGGTGAAACTTGGAGCCTGCCAAGGAATCGTAGACTGAATACAGTCAGACATGTGAAACAGTGATGTTAGCATGCCTCCTGTGCCATTGTGCCTCCTGTGCCACTGTGTCTCTTATGAACATAGTCATATCTTAGTGTTTGCCTAGGTTAGAGATACACATGATTGCAGATTCCACCACAGAGAGGAAAAGACCGTACAAATCTCCTTTAATCACAGAGACCAGTACAGGTAGACTACTTGGTATTTTATCACTCAACTCATACAGTATATGAATAATAAACGCCACCAGAAGTCTGTATACTTAACCTAATGATACATATCTGGGCTCAACATTACAGAGCCTATTAATCAGATGGTAATTGTTCTCTATGCATGTGATGGAAATACCAACTAGTCACATACCTGTCTGTAGGTGACAAGATATTCCATACAATCTAGAGCAAAAAGTATATGCTCAGAGTCCCAGAATGGAGTAGGACTACTCTCCAGTGTCTAAATCACAAATGATTGTATGCCTGGCATCAAGCGCAATAATGTTTATTCACACACACCCCCTCTCCAAACCTCTCGGTGTTCAGGTAATGTCCGTTCACCCTTCCATCACAGCTGTGTGGATGTTCACGGCGGTGCAGGAGATGCTAAGAGCAACATCATGTCATAGGTGGTGTGATGACTCATCCCACAAAAACAAGCCCCTACACATCACCATACACAGAAATAAAAAAGTTATGGCTCTCAGACTGTGGCGATGCAAATACGTGTTTTCCTTTTTGAATAAAAGTGTCTTTATTATGTAAAAGCAGTAAAACATAATAAAATATACAAATTGGATATTGCTGTAATTGCATCGGCCAGCTAAGTAACGCTAACATGTCATTTTTATTGCACGGTGACTGCTGTGAAAAATAAACACACTACCAGGATTGCTATATTTGTTCAAAACGCCTCACAAAAACCTTAATAAAAAGTGATCAAAGCATCATATGCACCCCATACTGATACCAATAAAAACGTCAACTCATACCGCAAAAGAAAAAGCTTAGTGTCAGCTCCATAGACAGAAAAATAAAAAAGTTATGGCTATCACACTATGACGACATAAAAATGCAATTTTTCATAAACGCATTTCTATTGTGTAAAAGTAATAGATCATAAATAGAGATGGGCGAATTTCTCAAAAATTCGGTTCGCCGATTTCGCCAAATTTTCCGACAAAATTCATTTTGGTCCGAATAACGAGATGAATTGCATTAAAAAACAGCTATTTCCAGGCTGCACAGAGCCTGTAGGGTGCTGTAGAACATTGTGCCATGCTTTAATATGCCAGAGGGACTTTGGTTTGGTCTTCATACAATGCTGTGTTTTAGTATGACACGCACATGACTGTGCCGCGCTCTTTAGAATCGCTTCACTCTAAAATTCCCTTGGCACTTACGGGGGCAAAACTGACCAAAAAACTGAAGCGTGAATGCAGCCTGATAAAGTCATGGCAGAACCAGCAGGAAAAAAACAAGCTGAGGGCTAAGATCCTACCATAGCGTCAAAGAACACAGTAGTAGGTTACCGGGAGCCGCCACAGATCGCAGCACAGTAAGGGGACGTCCCCAGCAGGAGTCCCCCCTGCGAGGCCACAGCATCCAGTTCATCTACCGGCCATGTGTTGACCACACACTAGGTCATACACTTTCTCCCAGATGACAAACTGACAAACCCCAGCCAAGAGTCGGGGGGTTTGTCACACACAACCCCTAGTTGGCATGGCCCAGTAGCAGGTAAGGGCTCTCCCCCCTGTCCTCAACCCACCTTTGTCCTGTTCGCTTCCCACAGCTAGAGAACTACTATGTGCTGTGGCCTCTGCGCCAATATACAGTGAGGAGAAACTATTTGAGGACAGTGGGCAGCAAAGAAGTGGGGAAGACATCCGCTGCTTCTTGCAGAAGCGGGCAAATAGTGATGAAGAGAGCTGCAATGGGGGGTTATGTTGCGAGTGGTCAGGCTTTTTTACAGCGACACCTTGAGGGGGACGGGGGTGGGCAGGCAAACACTAAACGATGTAGGCCGATCGCACATGGGAGCCCGGGGGAAACAGGCGAGGCTGGGACAAGTTATACTGGTGCACTAGTTAAACAAGGCATAAAGTGCCCCCCAAACGGAAAATTCAGTCCACTCCATGCCTCCTTGTGCCCCCTTTTCTCCCCGGGATGAAGTGGCCTCCTACGCGGTCGCCTACCCTTGACTACCCATTGTCCCGGCCCTGGAAGCATTCCGTTATCTCTTCATTAAGTTTTAGGAGACGGGAGGAGAAGAATGAGGCTTTGGACGACAGACAATCTGGGATCTTAATGTCTGGGCCCGAGATGTAAAGTTGGGTGTCATCAGCATACTGGTGGTTTTGAAAGCCATGTGATGCTATGAGCTGACCCAGACCAACAATGTACAAGGGTTCATCATTATCATAGGGAGAAGAGAGCAGCAGCTTGCGTGTCAGGCAGTGGCGCAGCCCGTAAGTCGGTAATGTGGCCGGGAGTCAGCAGGGTGGCAGCAGTTCGAGGTTGGAAGTCAAACGGCCACGATTTTGACCACCCACTTTCCAGGTAAGTAGCAACACAGGGGCTCACCGGGTCAGCGGCGGTAACAGTCAGTCAGTGCAGCGCTTTAGTGGTAAAATCACCTACTTGGCGGTGTGCCAGTTTTTTGACGAGACACCAGAGGAGGGTTGAACATAACTATATATAGAATCTGTGGGCAGAAAGTAAAGCATGACCAGGGACCTAACGTTGGCACCACGGCCCTGCAACAACATCATGCAGTGTCACCATAAGTGTTTCAGATGTGGTGGTCCATCCTGTCCCAACAGCTGTAGCAACCAGTGGCACGCCTCCCAGTTCAGGCAGTCCAGGCGTCACCACCGCTGCCGAAGACAACTTCCCTGTCTATTACATCATTTACCGGTCCAAATACTCCTGCTCCTCAGCACTCATGGTGCCAGCAGTCGTGCACCGAGACGATTGCCAAGAGACAGCAGTATGCGTCTAGCCATCCCTAAGTGCAGAAGCTGACCGTGCTCCTGTCCAAGTTGGTGGTTATGCAGTCCCTTTCTTTTCAAGTGGTGGACTTGGCATTCACTTCAGCCATTGTAACGACATGGGTAGTGGCTCCTCTGGACCATCGCAAGCGGTGATAGCGGCCACACCAGGGAGTGGGGTCTAAGTAGGTCCCGGTTTTCACCAGAGCCCACCGCAAGGCAGGATGGACTTTCTGCGGCGGGAGTCCTACCAGGTCGCTACCCTGGCGCGACTAGCTTGAGGTGGCAGCCGAGGTGCAGCAGGGTACTGAATCGTAAGACGAAACTCGTAGTCAAAGGTCTAACAGGTCAGGGCAGGCGGTGGAGATTCGAGGTCAGGTAATGTAGCAGAAAGGTCCGGTACAAGGGAAGACAGGAACTGATGAACAGGGGGGAAACTGATGAACAGGAAATAAAATTAAAAATTATTAACAGGGTGGAACATTGGGAATGAAAACAAGAATAAATATATTAACAGGGGGAAATTATTGAACAGAGAAAGGCCATAAACGATTTTTGATGATCCAAGTGGACAGGATGATTCCCCTGGGCGAACGAAGTCACACACGGAGGAAATGCTCAATCAGGTTGTTCAAGTCTTACACCCATCTGCAAGACATTCTAAAAAGGGCCAGGAAAATGTGCATGCACTTCAGCCGTTCTTACACCACCAATCACACCTTCCTTAAGCTGCAGTGGCACACCGGCCTTTTTCCACCGTTAACAGGGGAGGGCCTCCCCTTTTTCATACACAGCCAGTTTTGCAGCATTTGCTTTTGCTTCTTTTTTGTTCTGTCCCATTCCAGTTTTGTACTGAATTCAAGCAACAATGTCACAGAATGCAAAGTAAGCATCTAAAACATTCCCTGTAGTTATGGTCTCCTTCAGTTCAAGTTCCATACGCTGCATTTGAACAAACTGGTGTAATGCAGAAACTGGATTCAAACCACCACGTTTATACTTCATAAGTGTTTGATTGTCACTGCTGTCCTCCTCAACAGTCTTGATATGCAGAGGCTTACCGCTCGCCAAAAAACCTCCCATGCCACTCTCCACATCAATAATGTAAGAAGCAGGGGTTGTCTGCCCCACCTCTTCGTTGCCAAGTAGCTGCTGACTGTCCTTAAATTGTTCGTTCTCGCTGTATAGTGGCGCTGAGCCCATACCACATAGTAGATCTCTTGCTGAGGGAAGCGGATGGGACAGTCGCGGGTTGAGGACAGGTGAGGGCCGGTTACCCGCTCCTGGGCCATGCCAACTAAGGGTTGTGTCTGACATTCCCACCAACTCTTGGCTGGGGTTGTCAGATGTCATCTGGGAGGAAGTGGATGACCTAGTCAACCAATCAAGAACCATTGGGTTGCTGAACCACACGGCCGCTAGATGACACCGGCAGTTCTGGCCTCACCGAGTGACCCCTGCTGCGATGTCCCCTTGCTGTGCTGTGACCTGTGCCTGCTCCAGGAATGTTTGTAACACTGCCACTCACATGTAAAGAGCCTGCCACCTCTCTGTCTGACATACTGTTTGTTCAAAAATTTACAGACTCTGTTTAATGAAGGTATCTGTGTATGATAAATACACACCCTGTATTTGACTCCAAATGAACCCACTAACAAGCTTGGGTACCCCTTGGATATAAATTGCGCTCCACAAATGGCCAGGAAAAATTCACTTGTATGTGTTGTTTAAAAACACAGTGTATTTTACTGAATATAAAATCACAAACAGGCTTAATTAACCTTCGGATATGAATTATGCTACAGCCAAAATTTCTTCTTTGGCGTTGAAAAACAACATTTCTTTTACTGAGTACAACTGCAGAAAAATACTTAGTTAACCCTTGGATGTAAATTGCGCAAAAGAAATGTGCTGCCAAAAATTACCAGCTTTGTAGTGTGTTAAAACAACGTGTATTTTACGGAGCACAACAGCAGAATAACTTGTAATTAACCTTCGGATATGAATTATGCTACAGCCAAAATTTCTTCTTTGGCGTTGAAAAACAACGTTTCTTTTACTGAGTACAACTGCAGAAAAATACTTAGTTAACCCTTGGATGTAAATTGCACAAAAGAAATGTGCTGCCAAAAATTACCAGCTTTGTAGCGTGTTAAAATGGCGTGTATTTTACGTAGCAAAACAGCCGAAAAACTCGTAATTAACCTTCGGATATGAATTATGCTACAGGCAAAAATTCTTCTTTGGCGTTGAAAAACACTGTTTCTTTTAGTGACCACAAAACAGCAGAAATACAACGGCATTAATTAACCCCTGGATCTAAAATTGCGCAACAAAAAAAATAAAAAAAAAGAAATGAGCAGCCAAAAGTTAAGTGGTAGATAACCCTTGGATATTCAATATGCTCATGAACTGAGCAGATAGCATTATAATGTATATGCAGCTGAATTGGACGCACACTGGACTTCAATTCCAATACCCCACAAAATCAAAATTAGAACGTTAAAGAAGCAGTCTCTGAGACAAGCTGTGACACCCCCCAAAAAATCGCTGTATAAAAGTTAGTTCTTTAGTGTGAGGTATCAGCAGCAGCATCAGCAGATTCACAGCACAGTGAGAGCAGTGTGAACTGCCAGCGTCGCGCCCGGACTTATATAGTGCGGTGACATCACAGAATCCCGCCGGTGTCTGATTGGCTTCATCTCTGCACATGTCATTTAGGCTACGCCTTTCTTCCTCCCAGACTGCCCCGTGTAAAGCCATGTGCTCGCAGCCATTTTATCAATTAAAAACATGCTTCGTTCCCGCGAATCACCCCAAACTTCGACTTCGTTCACAATCGAAGTTTTTCTGAAATTCTAAACGAATTCCACTTCGTTAGAATCGATTCGCCCATCTCTAATCATAAAGTATGTAAAATTTATATAATTGCAATTGTACTGACCCACATAGTAAAGTTATCCAGTCATTTATACCGCATGGCCAATGCTATAAAAATGTGTTGCGCTGCTGTAAGAATGCTGCATTTTTTCCACCTCATTTTCATAGCCCAATGAGGGGTGTTGAATCCAAAATGGGGTAACTTCTTGATGATTTCACCTGTTCTAGTATTTTGGGGCTTTTCAAATGAAACATGACACCCACCAAAATCTGCGCTCCCTCCCTTGTATGCCCTGACATTTTGAAATTTCACCTCCACTTTGCTTTAATTTCTGTGCAATGCCTAAAGGGTTAGCATACATCCTAAACACTGTTGTAAAAACTTTAAGAGGTGTAGTTTCCTAGATTAAGTAATTTGTAGAGGTATCTAACATACAGGCCCCTTAAAGCCACGTCAGAACTGGACTGGTACCTAAAAAATGTATATTGCAAATTTTCTTGAAAATGTGAAAAATGATTACTAAATTTCTAAACCCATAATGTCGTAAAAAAAATAAAAAGACATTTAGAAAATGATGCCAACCTATAGTACACATATGATAGATGCTAGTTATAAACTATTTTGAGTGGAATAACTATCTGTCTTACACGCAGACATTTTTGAAGTTTTAAAATGGCAAATTTTTCTAATTTTTCACAATATTTTGATATTTTTCACAAATAAACAAGGATTGTTTGGACCAAAATTTCTTACTAACTTAAAGCACAATGCGTCATGAGAAAACAGTATCTGAATCACATGGAGAGGTAAAAGTGTCAAAAAGTTATTCTCACATAAAGTGACACATGTCAGTTTTCAAAAATGGGGCTCTGACAGGAAGGTAAAGAACTGGCTGTGGCGATAAGGAGTTAAAGAGGTATCATGGTTTATCAAATAAATGCACTTCTTTGAACTCATAAAAAAATATAGTAAACTTTTTTGAACAATTTCCCTTTGTGTTCAAGATCTCTGCTTGCAGTAATTCAAAAGAAATTTTAAGTATTTACTTCCAGGTAAAGGAAGAGGCCTTCATCCCACAGGGTATCCTCTTTCCATCTCCTTTCCAGGTAACTCAATAAACACAGAAACAAGTGGTGGGATGTGTGAGGTACTGCTCAACAATTAGCTGCACCTGTCTATCTTTCCCAAGTAGCATAGGGGCCAATGTTGCCTCTTTACTGGGTTCAGTTTCAGTCCAGCCTTTGAGCTGTGAGTATGGCCTTGTTTCTGTGATTTTTGAGTAATTAATGTCCCATTTTTTCTGTATTTTTTCAGGTAACTCAATACTAAGCAGCCACCCCACTCCTGATTACAAGGTGAGTGATTGGTGGTTCACCAGCACTTGTGCAACCTTTCCTGTATATCACTGTATTTTGGCATCCTGGGGTGAACTGGCTTTTAAACTTACTCTTGCATTAGTCTATGTGCAAGTCAAATAATATAATACTTGCCATGAATAGTAGGTGTGTGAGTGGCTGTATATCAGTATACTGTGCCTGGGCAACTTTTCCTATGTACCACTAGCCATTGTTGCCTCCTGCAGAAAGTATGGTCTCTTTATGTGATTTGGTTTCCTTGCTTTTACTATGAAATCTTTAAGAAGATTCTATACATTTCACAAATCCTACTCAAATAAATGTTAAGAAATGACAGCAGGATGATTTAATAGGATACAGAGAACATGTGTCATTTACTCATGCAAGGTCAAGATGTATTGTCACAATGTAATGTTTGAATTGGAATTCCAGGTGGACATGATGTAAACCAGGACAGAGCTGCAATAATGACACTGTTCTGCCTGTTCCTGGCCAAGAAACTGAAATGCCAATTTCTGTCTTACTGGATAAGTGACTTAGTAACATCCAGCTGTGATCATTTGCTTTGTCTCAGTACATCACCAAAAAATCTGTGTCTTATTCATTCACATTCAAAATTCATATGCATTTGTGAATTTGCCCAAGACCTGCTCACATGTTCTCTTACTAGCTTCCTGCTGCTAGGCATCTCCATGTAAGACATCTCACTAGGGGAGTGCATCTCTGCAATGTTTTATGCATGATAATCAATCCATGTCAGATCATTATCTCACTAAAAATATGGGAAAAGAACTGAGAAAGTTTACTGCAAAAAAATACATGCTTCTACTGTTTTTCCTGTTAGACGGAGGGCCCCCACCCTTTTTTTAAACCCAAGTAAAATTTCCCTCTTGATCACAAAGATCATTATAAATAAATAAACATATTCATTGGCTAAAACATTGAGCACATAGTAAATATCACTTACTGGTTGCTTTATGCTGTTTTAAAAGTAATTTATCCTTTATTTTATTTTAAAGGGTTTTTCTTTCCTTTTTTGGGCCCCTTTTTTAAAAGTACAAAAAAAAATTTTAAAGGTGCCCTTTGGGTGTGGTGCTGTTTCTGGAAGAAGTAGCCATGTTTTTTTTTCTAATTTTGTACTTTTTTTAGTTGTCCATTAACTAAGAAAGTAAGCTAACTATCAAGCAATGATCATTACTCACATCATCAATCAATAACAATAAAGTTAATAAATGAAATTTGTTATTAAAATAATTTTAGCTTTAAATAGGTTGGGGGGGGAATCGTTTTCCTAACAAAAGGGAACCCATTTCAAATTTCGGGGGAAAACTTCAATTCTGAACGGTTTGGGGGGGTTTAAGCGGGGAAAAAAGCATGTTTTTTATTGTTTTAAAAGGGCCTTCCCAAGCAAGGGCCCGGTTACAGGGGGAAAAAGAACTCTGGGGGGGAAGAAAGGAGTAGCCTAAATGCCACGTGCAGGATGAAGCCAACCCAGGGCCCGGGCGGAATTCTGTGACGTCAACCGATATAAAATTTTCCCGGACGCAAACGCTGGAAGTTCACATTATTTTTCCCCTGTGCCCTTTTTGTATTTGGGCTGCAAACTCCGGAGCTGAGATCTCACACAAAAAAAAAAATTATTTTTACAGATAAAAAGGGGAGGGAGGGGGCAGTTTTTTGGGGGGGGGTTCACGTTTTGTCTAGAGAGGTTCTCTTACTTTTTTAATTTTGGGATTTTGTGGGGGTTAATTGTATTGAAGTCCGGGTGTGGCCCCAATTCAGTTGCATATACTTTTTTAATTTATTGCTCTTTTCGGGAGCACATTGAATATCCAAGGGTTAAAAACCCCTGTTTTTGGGGTTGTATTCGTTAAAGAAAAGTTTTTTTTTAAAATCCAAATTTACCAGTTAATTTTTTGGCTGCTCATTTTTTTTGGAAAACCCCAATTTATATAAAAAGGCAAATTTAAAGCGTGTTTGTGTTTGTTGGGTTTTTGAAAAAAAAGGGCTTTTTTTAAAACCCCAAAAAAGGGGATTTTTTTCCCTTTGTAGTTTTTAATTTTAAAAAAAAAAATAAAAAAAAAGAATTTGGGTTAAATTAAAGCTTTTTTTTCTGCTTTTGAAAGTCAGTAAAATAAAAATGGCGCTTTAACCCCAAACTAGTTTGTTAATTTTTGGAGCTCATTTTTTTTGGGGCCAATTTAGAACCAAGGGTTAATAAGCGTGTTTCTGTGTTGTAGTCAAAAAGAAAAAACGGTGTTTTTCAACGCCAAAGAGAAATTTTGTGTAGCTTTAATTATACCCCAAAGGTTAATTAAGCTTTTTTTTCGGGCTTTTGGGTTATTTCCATTTGGGTTGGTTGAGCGATTGCGTTGGCTATCGAGATCGATCGATAGTCGTTTGGGGGCCCCCAAATCGTTTAAGGTTTTTCGATAGTGAGCATCGATTTTTGGCGAATGCCCATTAAAGTCTTGGGAGAGCAACACACCCTTCATTATTACACACAAACAAGGCTGGAGAAGTGAAATTAACACCCCACAAAGTAAAATTGGATACGTGCTACATCTTGGGCAACAACAAAAAAATAAAAAAAAAAAAAAAAACCCCAAAAAAAAACAAAAAAAATGCCCGAAGGCAAGTAGATTTGAAACCATCATGTTACTTTTAACTGGACATTTAAAATTTTCCCTGTCCTGGAACGCAGCTTTAGGGCCCAAAACCCGCATGGGCCCCCTGAAAATTTTAAAAAATGCCTCAAAAAAGAATCTTTTTAAAACCCCCCTTTTAGTTTCATGGGGCATTGACTAACCTGTCCCCGGGGCCGCAAATATGACCATTAAAACCTTTTTGTCCCCCCGTTAAAAAGTGCCCGGGGGAAAGGGGTCTGTTATGCCCTTTTACCCTTTTTTTTTTTCGTATAAAACAGTTTTTTTTTTGCCTTTCAAATTTAACCCCGTGGGTGACTAAAAGAATTGCTGGGTTTTTAAAATTTAAGTGGGGGTGCTGCTTTAATGAAACAAAGCTGGGGGGCGCAAAAGGGCAAAAAACACGGATCTGTTTGTTTTTGGGATAAATTCACGGTATTTTTCCCCCTTTCCAAATTTTTACCCCGTGGGGGATATAGAAAATTTTGTTTTTAAAATTTTCGTGGATGCGCGTCAAGGAAAAAAAACAAAGGGGGTGGGGTGCGCAAAAATCAAAAAAAAACCCTATTGTTATGTTTTGGTTTTAATACACGTATTTTTTGCACCTTTCAAATCACCGTGGTGAAATTTTAGAATTGCTGTTTTAAGATTTCGTAGATGCTGGTCAATGAACATGCTGGGGGGTGCCAAAAAATCAAAAAACCCCGTAATGTTATGTTTTGATATAATAAAACCCGGGATTTTTTGCACCCTTTTAAATTTCCCCCTGTAGTGAAATTTTAGTTTTTCTGTTTTAAGATTTCGTAGTTTCTGGGGTTCCCAAAAAAAAAATGCTGGATGCGTAAAAATAAAAAAAACGTAAATGTTATGTTTTGGGATAATTTAAAAGGTTTTTTTTTTGCACCTTTCAATTCAACCCGTGGTAAATATTTTGAATTGCTTTTTTAAGATTTTTCGTAGATTTCTTTGGGCAATGAACAATGTGGGTGTGCAAAAAATCAAAAAAAAGTTTTTCTGTTATGTTTTGATTAATAAACGGGTTTTTTTTTTTCACCTTTCAATTCCCCCTGTGGTGGGAAAATAGAATTGCTGTTTTAAAAATTTACGGGAGATGCTGCGTTTAATGAAACAATGCTGGGTTTTGCAAAAAATCATTTAAAACCCCGTAATCTTATGTTTTTGGGTTTAATTAAAAAGGTATTTTTTGCACCCCCCTTTTAATTCACCCCGTGGGGAAATTTAAAAACTGTTTTAAGATTTAAAAGATGCTGCGTCAATGAACAATGTGGGGGGGTTGGGGGGGCAAACCCAAAAATTTTAAAAACATGTAATGTTTTTGTTTTGGTATAATAAAAAGATATTTTTTTAACCCTTTTATTCACCTGTGGTGAATATAGAATTTCGGGGTTTTAAAATTTAAAGTAGAGGGTGCGTCAATGAAACAAAGTGGGTGCGCAAAAAGTAAAAAAAAACAGTAACTTGGGGATGTTTTTTTTTTTTTTTTTTTTTTTTTTTTTTGTACGATACACGGTATTTTTTTGGGAAACAACAAAACCCTTTTGCCCGACTAAAAAGGGTTGTGGATTGTAATTTAACTGCAAGGGGATATATCAAAAGTCACAGGTGTAATTTGGGGAAAATTGAAAGAACACCTATCTTGGGAAAGTATTTGATAATAAAAATGGAGTTTTGCGCAAAAAAAAGGACTGCAGTTACTAGAAATGTTTTGTATCTAATTTTAAGTTTAGGGTGCCCCAAAATAGGAAAAATTTCAATAGCAAATTTTTAATAATAAAAAATTTTTCCACTTAATGTCTACACTAAAGGGTTTTGGGGGAACTTTATACCCGTGTTTTTTTGAAAGTTTTTCTGTGTTCGCCCGCGGGCCCCCCCCCCCTTTCCCCCCCGCCGTGAAAAATTTTCAGGGTAGATGCTGCTTTAAAAATTTTTTAAGCTAAACTACCCTTAAAAACTTCAAAACTCTAATTAAATAAAAAAGGGAAAGGGTCACGTTAAAAAGTAGAGGTTTTCTGTGCAGAATAGAAATTAAATTTGCTGAGCTGTTTGGGCCCCAACGGCAGAGCGCAAGGGCCCATCCCCCCATGAGAGCTGAGAGGGCCCCTGGGCTGAAACAGGAAACGCTTTTTCTTGTAAAAAAAAAGGGCATGTGATTTTTCAGCCAATCGCCCAAACCAAAAAACATCCAGTCCCTGGAAATTCCAAAACACATCTCACCCCCGCTTATTCTGTAATCTGATTTGCTGGCCGCCAAAAAATTCGGAATTAAAACGCCGAAAAAGGGGGCGATTTTAAAAAGATGATGCACAGATTTTAAAACCCTTTAAATTTTCGCAAAGAATGGGAAAATTTTGATTTACCAAAAAACCCTTGCCGATTTCCCAAATTTGGGCGATTAAAAAACGCTCAACATAGTAGTCAGTAAAATTTAAAAAACGTTTTTAAAAATGTCCCCTAGGTGTTCATTTTTTGGGGAGCTCCCTTTTTTTTATTTGCGCAAAATTTTGATTCCCAAAGGGGTTTAAATTTAACGGGGTTTTTTTAGTTGGGAGTCAGTAAAAGAAAAGGTGTTTTTCAACGGCAAAAAAAAATTTTTGCCCCCGGGGAGATAATTATATCCAAAGGGTTTAAAAAAAGCATTTTTCTGCTGTTTGTAGTCAAATAAAATACACGTGTTTTAAAAACGCCCCAAAAAGCTGTTAAATTTTTTGGGACTCATTTCTTTTGCGCAATTTATATCCCAAAGGGGGAATTAAATGTGTTTCTGTGTTGTAGTCAGTTTAAAAAAAAGGTTCTTTTAAAGAAACCCCCCCCCCCCAAAAAAGAAATTTTGCCTGGAGCATTTAATTTTATATCCCCAAAAGGGTTAAAATTTGGGATTTTTCTTTCTGTTGTAGTCATAAAATACACGTCGTTTTTAAAACGGCCCAAAATAGCTGTTTAATTTTTGGCAGCTCATTTTTTTTTTGCGCAATTTATTTTCCAAGGGTTAAAATTTAAATGTGGTTTTTGCTGTTGTAGTCAGTAAAAGGGGAAAAGGGTTTTTTAAACGCCAAAAGAAATTTTGCCCGGGGCAATAATTTCTATCCAAAAGGGTTTTTTAAGCCTGTTTGTGCTTTTATATTCAGTAAAATACAAAGAGTAGGCTCAGCGCCACTATACAGCGAGGACAAACAATTGGAGGACAGTCAGCAGCTACTTGGCAACGAAGAGATGGGGCAGACATTCCCTGCTTCTTGCAGTATTGATGTGGAGAGTGGCATGGTAGGTTTTATGGCGAACGGTCAGCCTCTGCATACCAAGACCGTTGAGGAGGACCGCAGTGACAATCAAACACTCATGAAGTATAAATGTGGTGGTTTGAATCCATTTTCTGCGTTACACCAAGTTTGTTCAAATGCAGCGTATGGAACTTGAACTGAAGGAGACCATAACTACAGGGAATGTTTTAGGTGCTTATTTGCATTCTGTGCCATTGTTGATTGAATTCAATACAAAACTGAATGGACGAACAAAAAAAGCAAAAGCAAATGCTGCAAAACTGGCTTTGTATGAACTTCTTCAGTATGAAGAATTTGAATTGTACGTCCAACTTACAGAAGCTAAAACATAAGTCCTTCTGGAGGCCCTCCCCTGTTACCAGTGGAACAAATTACATCCACACAGATTTCAAGTGGTTTAAGAAAGCAAGTTGATAAACGTTCATTTGTTCATGAACAGATAACACAGGTGATAAAGGAAAAGTTTGCTGAACTCTTCTCCAGGTGTCCAGATTTTGAAAACTGTGGAAATCCTTTAGCTGCATTTGTAATGGAAAAGGCTCCTCACACAACCGCCTCCAAGACTATAAAATAAATAATATAGTCTATAGAGAAAAAGTTTCCTTCAGCCTCATCTGTCATATCCGTGTACCATACCTCTTGCCTCCATCCCTTGACCACGATCCTTGCCAGCTGTCCTGACCTTACACTTGTCCCTGACTCCGAGTTTGCCTTACGATTTTTTTACCTCGCTACACCTTGGCTGCCACCGCAAGCAAGTCACGTCAGGGGTAGCGACCTGGTAGACTCCCACCGCAGCAAGTCCATCACGCTTTGCGGCGGGCTCTGATGAAAACCGTTACTACTTAGACCCCACTCCCTGGCGTGGCTATTGCCATCGCTTGCGGTGGTCCAGTGGATCCACCACTGCTGTCCGTGACAACATGAAGCAGTGGAATGACGTTGTTCATCCCGTAGTCCTGGCGACGGGAAAAAATAATGCATGTCCGCATGAAAGGGCCTGAGCAAACGGCAGGTGTCACGCATGAGCTGCCACTGGCCGACATTAAAATTACACGGGTGTACTCCTGTCTGCTTGGATCATCAATCAATATAGCCTTTCTCTGTTCATAGAGTCATTCCAACATATGGAGGCTGGAATTCAACCATTTGGAAATGCACATATCAGCCTATGCTGGGGGAGGCCGGACTGCCGCTGCAGCTTAAGGAGGGTGTGCTTGGTGGTGTAAAAACGGCTGAAGTGCATGCAAAGTTTCCTGGTCCTTTTTAGAATGTCTTGCAGATGGGTTTAAGACTTGAACAACCTGATTGAGCATTTCCTCCTGTGTGTGACTTCATCCGCACAGGGGAATCATCCTATCCACTTGGATCATCAAAAATCGTTAATGGCCTTTCTCTGTTCAATAATTTCCCCCTGTTAATATATTTATTCCTGTTCATCAATTCCCCCCTGTTCAATAATTTCCCCCTGTTAATATATGTATTCCTGTTCAATAATTTCCCCCTGTTCAATAATTTCCCCCTGTTAATTTTATTTATTCCTGTTCATCAATTTCCCCTGTCAATATTTCCCTGTTATATATTTATTCCTGTTCATCAATTTCCCCGTTCACAGTTCCTGTCTGCCTGTGTACCTGACCTTTCTGCTACGTTACCTGACCTCGAATCTCCGCTGCCTGCCCTGACCTGTTGGCCTGAACTTTGACTACGAGTTTCGTCTTACGATTCAGTACCTGGCTGCGCCTCGGCTGCCACCGCAAGCTAGTCGCGCCAGGGATAACGAACTGGTAGGACTCCCACTGCAGAAAGTCCATCCTGCCTTGCGGCGGGCTCTGGTGAAAACCGAGACCTACTTAGACCCCGCTCCCTGGCGTGGCTGCTGCCACCACTTGCGGTGGTCCAGAGGAGCCACTACCCGTGTCGTTAAAAAGGCAGAAGTGAATGCCAAGTTTCCTGGCCAGTTCTTTGAATTGTGCAAAAATCCACCACTTGAAAAGGGAGGGACTGCAGTACCACCAACTTGGACAGGAGCACATTTTAGCTTCTGCACTTAGGGATGGCTAGACGCTACTGTTGTCTCTTGTCAATCGTCCGGTGAAGGGCTGCTGGCACCATGAGTGCCGAGGAGAGGAGTATCTGGACCGGAGATGATGGAAAAGACAGGGAGTTGTCTTCGGCAAAGGTGGGGAAGACTTGACTGCCTGAAATGGAGGCAGGCCACTGGGTGCTGCTGCTGTTGGGACAGGATGGAACCACCCACATCTGAAACACGTATGGTGACACTGCATGAGGTTGATGCAGGGCGTGGTTTCCAACATTAGGGGCCCTGGTCACGCTTTAAATTTCTGGCCCACAGATTCAACATATAGCCATGTTCGCCTCCTCTAATGTCTTAGCAAAAAACTGCCACACCGGCGAGTAGGTGATTTAAACCACCAAAAAAACGCTGCAAATGACTGACTGTTACCGCCGCTGACCCGGTGAGCCCTGTGCCCCTAATTTCTGGGACCTGCAAAATGGGTGGTCTAAAATCATGGTCCATTTTGGCTCCCAACCTTGCACTGCAGCCACCTGTTGACTCCCCGGGCCCCACTACCGACTTAAGGGCTGCGCCACTGCCCGACACGCAAGCTGCCGCTCTTTCTCCCAAAAGATAATGATGAAGCCCTTGTACATGTTGGTCTGGGTCAGCTCATAGCATCACATGGCTTTCAAACCACCAGTATGCTGATGAAAACCCAACTTTACATCTTTGGCCCAGACATTAACTCTCTACTGTCCAAGACCCAGATTGTTGTTGTCCAAATCCTCCCTTTTTTCCTCCCGTTTTCCTAAAACTTAATGTAGAGAAAATTGAATGCTTCCAGGGCGGGGGACAATGGGTAGTTGAGGGGGAGGTGACCGCGTAGGGGCCCACTTCATCCTAGGGAGAAAAAGGGGCACAAGGAGGCATGGAGTGGGCTGAATATTCATTTGGGGCACTTTATGCCTTGTTTAACTAGGGCACCAGAATTTCCTTTTCCCAGCCTTTCTTGCTTCACCCGGCTCCCCAAGTGTGATTGCTACTCGATTAGTGTTTGCCTGTCACCGCCGTCCCCCCTCAACGGGGTCGTTGTACAAAACCTGTAAAATAACCCCCCAATTGCAATCTCCTCATCACTATTTGCCCGCTTTTGCAAGAAGCGCGGATGTCTTCCCCACCTCTTTGCTGCCCACTGTCCTCAAATAGTTGGTCCTCACTGTATAGTGGCGCAGAGGCCACAGCACATAGTCGTTCTCTGGCTGGGAGCGAACAGGACAGAGGTGGGTTGAGGACAGGTGAGAGCCCCTCACCTGCTCCTGGGCCATGACAACTAGGGGTTGTGTGTGTCAAACCCACCCACTCTTGGCTGGGGTTGTCAGATGTCATCTGGGAGAAAGTGTATGGTCGTGTGTGGTCAACACATGGCCGGTAGATGACACCGGATGCTGAGGCCTCGCAGTGTGACTCCTGCTGTGATGTCCCCTTACTGTGCTGCGATCTGTGGCGGCTCTGGTAACCTACTTCTGTGTTCTTTGACGCTATCGTAGGATCTTATCCCTCAGCTCGTTTCTTTCCAGCTGGCACTGACGTACCTTGTCAGGCTGTGTTCCCACTTCAGTTTTTTGGTCAGTTTTACCCCCGTAAGTGCCCAGGGAATTGAAGGGTGAAGCGATTCTAATAGCGGCGGCAGTCATGTGCGTGTCATACTAATACACAGCATTGTATGAAGCCCAAACCAAACTCCCTCTGCATATTTAAGCATGGCACAATGTTCTACAACACCATACTGGCTCTGTGCAGCCAGGAAATAGCTGTTTTTTAACGCGATTCATCCCGAAGTAATTCGGCATGAAACGGATTTTGTTGGAAAATTCGGCGAAGTCGGCGAACTGAATTTTTGAGAAATTCTCCCATCTCTACTTATAACCATGACGATATCTGAATCAACTGGACCACTTGGACTTATAAGAAATCAAATGATGTAATAAAGGATGTGTCTGGATAAAAGACAGGAAAGAAAAAATGTCTGACATGAAAGAAAAAGACATTAGCAAATATAGAGAGGTGGAATCATAGACAATTGATAATGTAACAATTACAAAGAAATAGATTAAAAGATACACCCTTAAAAGAGGCAGATAGCGGATTAGACAACATAGGCCTATGGTGATGATGTCTATTATATGATAGGTGACTAATTAGAGAGCATACTGACATGTTTATGAATAGTGTTGCTTGAATAGGTCTCTGTTTCAATCATCACTGGTTGAACCACAAGATGTTCCAAATTTAAACTTTTTCTCTAACCCAATCCCTATGCCTATTCCTAATGTTAACCATAACCCTTGGTTTCCCTTGGACATCCGGCTTTACTACTGGTTCCCAAAACATCGGGGTAATCTACTGTATGTAAACTAGAAGTGACTTTAGATTGTGCTACAGAAGTGACGTCTAACGGGAGGGATGTAAAGCATGGGGTGATGCCGAAGTGCAAGTCAAACCCTTAAAGTTCTAACCCTAATCTTAAACTCAATTTAGAGTTAGGGTTCAGTTTTTTGGGGGTGATTTTTGACAAAATTAAATTCAGCCCTAACTTAATTGAATTGCATCAAAGCACAACACTATTTATAAAGAAGATATAAGCTCTAAATGTATTATTAATGATAGTAACACATGCGAAGAAGACACATAAACGGGCATATAAAAAGGGATACATAGTTATATAGTCTGTTAGGGCAAAAAAAAAAGACAGGAGTCCATCCAGTTCAGCCTATTGTGCTATAGACTTGATCCAGAGGAAGGCAAAAACCCACATGAGGTAGAAGTCAATTGATCTCATTTTAGGATAAAAATGTATTCCCGACTCCAATCTGACAATCAGAATAAATCCCTGGATCAACGACCCTCCTTCAGAATCCTAGTCACTATTTTTAGTCACTTGCTATAGTATTACACTCTAGAAATGCATCCAGACCCTTTTTTGAACTCTGTTAGTGAATTCACCATGACAAGTTCCTATGGCAGAGAGTTCCACAGTCTCACTGCTCTTACAGTAAAAAATCTCTTTCTATGTTTATGTAGAAACCTTCTTTCCTCAAGAAGTAGAGGATACACCTTGGTTCTGGATACCATCCAGGGTATAAATAGATCATAGGAGACATCTCTATATTGACATTTAATATATTTATACATATTTATTAGGTTACCTGCAAGCTGTCTGTTCTCGAAACTAAATAACCCTAGCTTTGCTATTTTTTTGGGGGATATTATAGTCCACCCAGTCCTTTTATTATTTTCATTACCCACTTTTGAATCTGTTCAAGCTTTACAATGTCTTTCCTATGAACTGGTGCCCAAAACTTTACACAATATTCCATATGTGGTCTGACCAGTGAATTGTATAATTAAGTTTACTGTTCACTAAGATTACAAAGTCCTTCTCCAAGTCATTTTTACCCAGACTTTTTCCGTTTAACAAGTAATCATGAAAGAAATTTTTCCTTCCCATGTGCATAACCTTGCATTTATCCATGTTAAACCTCATCTGCCAATTCTCTGCCAAGACCTAAAACTTATCCAGATCCCATTGTAATAAAACATTATCGGTTATTAACTGTGTTAATTACTTTACATAGTTTGATATCATCTGCAAAGATTGAAATGTTATTGTTCAATCCTTCTGTAGGGTCATTAATGAATATATTAAAAAGAATAAGGCCCAATACCCCAGTAGTAACCACTAGTATCAGGTATTCAGTCCGAGTACTGTATGTACCATTAATCACCACCCTTTGTTTTCTATCACTGAGCCAATTACTTACCCCCTAACCTAGCCCAATCATTCTAATTTTACTTGCCAACCTTTTATATGGCATACTATCAAATGGTTTAGAAAAATCCAGATATATTACATGCAGTGCCTCACCCTGATCCAGTCTAGAACTACCTCCTCATAGAAGCTGATTAGATTAATTTGACATAACCAATTTTTCTTAAACCCATGCTGAAACGGAGTAAGACATTTATTTTTATTGAGACACTTCAGGATAGCATCTCTTAGAAAACCTTCAAACAATTTAACTACAACAGAGGTTAAATTTACCGGCCTTACCTGACCCTTTTTTGAAAATTGACACTACATTTGCTATGCGCCAATCCTTTGGGACATACCCTATTATTAGTCCATAAATATCAAAAATAAGGGCCTGTCTATCACAGTACTTAACTCCTTTATGATATGGGAGTGTATACCATCAGGACCTGGGGATTTGGCAATTTTAATTTGGCTGTACTTCTTCCTGGGTTAGACAGGAAATATTTAAAGTGAAGTTTACCTCATCCCTCTGCCCATCAACAGGAAGGTAATTTCCCTCCGTGAGAGGAAACAATTGTTTAATAGATTTGCTTTCTTCTCATAACTTCCTACAATGCCTCTCTCACTACTTTTCAAAGGACCAACAGTTTCCATTTTAATCTTTTTACTATTTAAATAGTTAAAAAATATTTTAACCAGGTTGTCCTGGGCTTGGGTTATACCAGGACTTATTGTGATAATGCATATAACCAAAACTTTTAGAATCCTTTTCAGGAAATTTCCAAGTGATTATCACTATACAAAAGAAAGAAGTAGTTACTTGTTCAAAAAGACAGCTAATTGAATTAAAAAAGAAATTGCTAGCAACTTATTTGATTGCAGAATATTTCAGGTTACTTAATGAATTCCCATGGACAGCGATATCACGTTATATTTTTTGTAGTAAGATAAAAATTCTAGGTGAAGATCTATCCTATAAAATAACTATATTAAAATATAAGGCTGAGGATATACTTAGATTTTGCTGGATCGATTTATCACTCATCATCAGTTATAAAAAAAAAAAGAGTTGAGAAATTGCTGCTAAGTGTTTCACAGTCATTTCATAGCAATTTATCTCTAGTAATAAATTGTTCAACAAAATGCAGCTATAGCACTAGACAGGTAGATTGCTACAACACAGGAACATCTACACCTGCATATCAGAAGCGTTCTTTTATCTGGTCATGCTGCTTAAATGATGCCTGCACCTATACACTTAAAGCAGAAGGCAATCGTTTGTCTGGTGGACATTGCCAGACTTGATGGTTCCAACACCTACACCTTCTGGGTCATGGTGGATCTAGGAAGTGACATTTTTCTAAAATACTGGGAAGGAAAAATAAAAAAATAATCACCCATGATTTGTTTGTATGTGGGGACAAGTGGGTAGTGACATTAATCCTTATACAGTATATAATGGTTGACTCTCAATCTTATCACTAGATCACTAGACTTGCACAAAACGAGTTTAGGTATCGCCCCAGACTAAGACCATGCTATTAATTTATTATTGGTTTTTCTTCCTCAGCTTCCTTGACAACATTTTTAGTTGAGTTGAATAGCCTAGTATAACACAGTGAATAAAACAAGTCTTTATAAATCATTTTTTTTCTTTTACTTGGCACTGCTCTATGCAGTTTAGATAGATGTTTTGTTGTCTATTATCCCAAAAATAACAATCAGACATAGATGGATGGGAAATAACCAATACACTATTTATGTACAATGAGTTACCCTTTTCACTTTTGTTTTGCAGGGATGAAGAAATGAATATGTTAACGAAAGTAAAACAAAACAGCAATTATCACAAGTGTGATGCAAAATGATCAAGATCTCATTCTGTAAATAACATCTTTTGATGACACAGACATTTACATCCGCAATTAATATCAACTGTGCCCTAGTTACTCAGCTTGAGGCAAAACTGAGGGTGGTTAACGAACCCATTGAGTGCAATGCAGGATGTTTTCCTAAATACTTTCACTAAAAAATAATTATGAAGATTATTAACCAATTAGTTGCCTTAGAGAAATAAGAATATTTCTTGATATGTATAGGATGTGGTAGTGCAAATTCAAACAGAAATCCATGTAGATTTAAATCAATGATATGCTACATATCTGATGCACACAAATGTTTTTATCAAACCCCCTCCTCCCCTTTCAAAAAGAAAAGAAATTGAGTAATTGAATTTCAGCTCTTTATACAACACCTGTAGATTTAAATGGAAAGATACAAGCATCGCCACCTCTTTTGCAGTCTGTGGAATGGTTGCCTTTGTGATTTGTGATATACGAGACTCCCATTGGTCTCCCATCACATTGGAAGGCATATCTAGTGGATATACTATAATTTAATATTATAAGAATACATTATAGGACTCTGTGCCATCTATTGTATGTAGCGTTCCTTAAATCACATCCAAATTACTAAGCCTTGCAATGCTTTGTGATATGTAGATGCCTAGTGAGGTGCAAAAAGGCAATTTCAAATCCCCACACACCTATGTGATGCTCTCCTCAAGGAGAGATATTCGCCTTTCTGAGTCACTCATTGCCTCCCACCCAGCCAGCCATTAAGCCTGCTCTGCACTGACAAGGGGCAAAAACCCTGAAACAGCTGTCTGCAGATGAGCAACACTGGTATGGTTCACATCCCTTTTGCTTTCTAAAGACTCAGTGAGTCACAAGCAAATTAAGGATTTGTCACATCCAATAGAGGGCACTGAGCTCTCACCTCTTTTCTCATAATGCCTTTTGGTAAGCCTTGCAATATGACTGGGAGAAAATCTAAACAGAAGCTGAAAGCTGTTTCAGGGTGCTCACCCTTCATCAATGGAGAGTAGAGTACTGGATGGCTGGGTGCCATAGAGTCTAAGCTCTTTTCACTTGAGTTTATTTAAATTTCTGTCGTGTGACCATGGCGTTTAAGTCTTCACACAACTACTTGGTGCCTCTCCCTAAAGAGAAATGTTATCCCTTTTGAGCTACTGTTTTTAAGGAAATACAAGTGTTACACTAATATATGTTTTTCATGCAGCTTATGTTACAAAATGTCTGATCTTTACCATTTGGGCTGTTGCATAGAAGTAGTCTTGGTTAGGCTGTGGCCACATAGCTAAAGTTTTATCCTTTCTGTTGTCACCCATACAAATATAGAGTAAATATTATTGTATACAGTGTGCATCCTCACCTCTTGTACATCATTGTCTGTTCCATATGACCTCTGTCTTAGGCAATACACAAACTAATAATTATCATGATCCAGAGTAGTTAGCTAGTACTACTTAATTCATGCCACTATGCTGAATAGATAACAGGCTAAGTTCACACGGCTAATTGCGGGGAGTACATTACGCCCTGCAATTATGCTGGGTGTATGGGAGCTCACGGCGATCGGTGCGAACTTCCGCGATGCGGGGGGAGCGGCGTAAGTGCTGTGAATAAATGACATGTCACTTATCTCCCCGCGCGTCGTATAGTACGCCCGGGGAAAGGAGGCGTAATCCACAGTTCTCTATGAGAACTGTGGACTACCGTAATGACTGGGACGCATTTCGCTCGTATTAGAGCGCAGTACACCGCAAAATATTTGGCAAAATGCGCTTCAATTAAAGCTGTGTGAACATAGCCTTAGGGTACATTTTAAAAAAAAAAATGAAATAGTATGTTATCTGAGGCAGACTGCTGCATAGTATGACAGTAATAAAAACGTGTACATAAATGATCCAGAGTTTAAAAGAAAACAATAAGATGGACTAGGGGGGGATTGTATATCCTCAGAAAGTACAAATTTCAGTTGTGTAAAGCAAAATTCTACTGATTTATTGACAATCCTGTAGTCCATAACTGACTGTTAGTAAGGCTTCATTCACATGTGTGTAGATACTTTGATGTTAGGTCTGCTTTTTGATGGACAGATAAGTCTAGCTATTCTGTCCGCTACAAAACAAAGATACCTCAAAAGTTAGGGGAGAAAAAAGTTGATAATAACTGATCATAATGAATATCTCAATGGTTCATAACAAATCATGACAAATCAAAACAGATATATTATATTTTGTATAGATCTTATACAATCAGAAGTGATTACCCCCAGTGCTAGGCAGACAGAAGCCTATTTCTATCTGAGGAAGCTACTATACTGTAGAGGTTTTGTGCCAGGCACTTTGAGGGCATCTGTAACAGCAAGCATCAGGGGCGTAATTAGAGAGCCCCCCATGCCTCCCACCTCCCCGACCACAAACACGACCACAAACATTTACTGGGACCTCTTAAGTCATGTAGTTACTAGATAATACATGGAGCTACTACCTCACCATAGATATTATCATCATACTGCTACCAAACAAATCCCACTATATCAAGACCAACAATACCAAACTTTACCAATAATGCTACTATATAGGAACCTGATTATACCGTCAGAACACAAACACAAACTACCACCACATTGTGATTGAATAATACCCCTATACTATTACTGAATAAAGATCAGAATATAGAGACCAATATTACCGCCATAGAGTGACCATACAGTGGTAGATGCAACTGTATACAGGCTCTGCAGACTGTATATTACCTCCATACAGTGTCCATTGTAAGCTTCCACTCACGTTTGGCCGCCATCTTGGACCAGCTTAGGGGGGTCGTTGCTCACAGGATCGCCGTCTTTCGTAGATCGGTATTGGCACATCCAAAATAAGGCACTTCGACTGCAGGCTTTTGGTTTCACTGGTCTCAACCAGTTTTATTGATCAAGCAGGTTACACAAAAACATACAAATAAATCAAAACCTAGGCCGTCTGGCCACTAACTAGCATATGACCGACCCTGTCTATCGGTAGTCTGGACCTAATGTCCAGCATCAAACACACAGGACTCTCCAGTACAGTATCGGCTTCCCTCAAGCCTCCGGGGGCCAGAGCCTCTCTCCAGCTCTGCTGTCCAACTTCCAGGTAGCAGGCCATGCCCCCTGTACACCTGAAGGCTCAGACCTTTTATAGGAAACCTGAGCCTTATCCAAACCCTGGCCTTAACCATGGGGAGTAGACAACCACCCAAACATTGCCTACTCCCAATAAGAGCCAACCCAGGAACAGCTGAAAAGCCAAACTAACCATACACAGTTGCCAACCACTTAGTGTGGCTGACAACACATACAGCTGGCTCTTATCCCACCAAGGTCAGGTATCCTTGGCAGCATGTTGTATATACCACTCTGGTATGACTCCACCTAGTGGCAGAAACAGGCAACTACCTGTAGTTGCTCTGCCACATATCCCTCCCCCCCTGATAAAGGCCATAGGTCTTTTTCACCTTGTATAACCTTCCTCCAGGGTCAAAGCTTCTATAGAGGGAATCTGTCTCCAACAGCTTATGTTGCCCATGGTTGGACCCAGTGACCCCACTAGCTTCCTCAGAGGCAGTAATGACATCACCCCTCTCAGGGCTACTATCCACCATGGCTCACAGGGGTGCACCTGAGCCCAAACCAACTACCTCTTGGTTTGCAGGATCATAATGAGACCTAAACTTCTCTTCATCACCAGGCCTCTAGTCCTCACTGACCATCTCCTGTCTCTAGGGGTCAGATACAGCCTCAACTTTCTCTGAACCCCGAAGCTCCGCCTCTTGGCTACTAACTGTCACTTGGTTCCTATCAGAGGAAATCTGGTCTACCTCACTGACCACCTCAGTGATGATACAATCCACCACAGTAGGACCAACTGTGAGAGAATGTACCCCTGTGTAACCCTTAACCTGTGGGTCAGTGGTCACAGAGTTATTTCAGACAATGGCTACCTCAAGGAAAGCCCGGCCGATGACCTCAGCCTCCTTACCAGGTCAGGTTATAATGTCTGAGGACTCGCTCGTCCCTCCATACATCTGACTTACAGCACTGGAAAGACCCTCTTCATGGCCTGCTTCCGTTTTTCCCTGCAATATCCTTGCATGACTACAGGGCTCACTGGCACTCACATGAGCTTCACAGCCTACCACAGGTATTTGACTTGTGGTGACCACTTGAGGAGGCTTATATTGCACTACAGGGGCCACAAATTGTGTCGGCTCTGCAACCAGGACCTCACCAATCTCAGAGAACACATTCCCCTGGGCACAGTTTTCACCTGCTCCGTTTAGCAGCAGACCGTCTGCAGCAACATGTGGAGACGTTTCCTTCCCATCCCCTATAACCATCTCTAAAGGAGAACCCTCCATTTCTATCTGGGTCACTCCTACATCTTGCTCACACCATGCACTGGAGTCACTAGCAGCCCAGCTAACCTCCTTCTGGGTCTCTGACTCAACAAACCTGGCTGTGTTCACATTAGGCAACTCAGTCACCTTCTCAACACCAGTAGGTGCAGCAGACATCTGGCTGGACAAAGCACCCACATATAAGTCATCCCACAGCACGGGACATAACTCATCTTTACTATTTTCCTCCATACCTTCCAGGAAAGATTTATCCTTTGCCTCAGACCTCAGCTCCTCTTTACCATCTGGGGATTTAAACATGCCGCCCTTCCCTTCATTAGGGTTTGAGCATCCAAACACCTTAGTGGTGTCTAGCAGCTCACTCTCTCTGTCACTGCAGTATTTGTGACCACTGCAGTAAGAGCTGCTGGAATTATAGCAGACACTGGAAAATTTTCTCACAGGGGGACTACAAGCCACAGCACGACTTTTCTCTTCACCCTCTACAGTATCACCATCTGGATTTCCATCACAGATACACTGCTCAGGGCTGCACACACAATCTGCCTCAGTACACGTTCTCTTTACAAACGTATTATCATCACTCTCATTTGAACAATCAACATCACCAGTACTCTGTAGCACTGACACACTACAGCATCCACTCCCACACTGCAACTGAGACTCTTCACAGAGTGTTTTTTCCCCTTGGTAACTAACCAGCACATTCACACTCATAGTCTCCTCATGCATGGTAGTAGAGCCCTCATACACAGCAGCAGAGCAATCACCTTCCTGGGAGGCTGTTTCTCTTTCAGGCAACACACTTGCAGAGTTCCCATTAAAGCAGGCAAACATCTCTCTGGGACCAACAGGAGCAGAACATAATTGCTGGCTATTCCTCACAGGACACAACCTAGTCTCCTCACACATTGTAGGAGAGGAATCATTCCCAGGATTCTCCAGTTCCCTTCCAGGCTGCACACTGAAACAGGAAGGCTCCTCTCGGGGACCAACAGCAGTCGCACAGAACTGGTGGCTAGCAATCCGTGGGCACGGAGTACCTGCGACTTGCAGGCTACTACCAGGTACACACCGTTTGCTGGGGTTACTGGTAGACACCTTTATGAACTGGTCACCAGACACATCACACCCCACTGTAGCATACTCATATTCCCCCTTTTCCACAACAGGAGGGGCAGAAGACACCTTGTTGCTATGGGCAACAACACCCACTCCACCTGAGCCATGCCTCCATATTGTCATCCATTACAAGACATACATTCTCTGCTATACTCTCAGCACTGTTAATCATGACCTCTAGGGGCAGACCTGAGCTGCTCTCTGCTACAGCACCACTAGCCGTTTGGTCACAACGGGCCGCTCCGGAGCTACACCCTGCTCTTGCCTTAGTAGCTTTTTTACCCTTGGCCGTTACTGAAGCTGGCTTTGGGACCCAGCTACCCTTCCCCTTCTCAGGTAGTAGATCTGAACTACTTATTAGAGGCCCATTTAACTCACTAGTGACCTTTTCAAAAAACAACATTTCAGACAAGTCACAAACATTAAGTCCAGAAGACTGTTCAAATCCAGGTACCACAGTCTCACAGCTCTTTGGACTTGGCGTCCTTGGCAACAGTTCTGGGCCCCAGTTTAAACTCCCTTTGCAGGGGGCGCTTTCCAGGAGAAACCGCCTGCTTGGCCTGGCCCGCTCGCCATCTCCCACAGCAGCCAGAAATGGGGAAAGTCACTGCCCAGTATGAATTCCACCTGCAGCTCCTCACATACCTCCAGTAGATGATCAACAGTCCTCAGACTGGTCACAAAACGTATGGCCACAGTCTTACCGGCACCTGGTTGGGTCTTCAGAAAGGGTAGGATGTCGGGGTGCACTCTGGAGACCCTTTGTTGACAGTCCAGATCCACCACTAGGGGGATGCCACCCACCAGCAACTCCAGGGTTCTTGCTGGCATCTCCTTTGCCGGGACCACAGCAGCTGCTCTCCGTCGATGAGGCTGGTTGCCATTGGTAACTGCCGTATCCATGGACCTCTGTCGCTCCACCAGTTCCGTAGGTAACTCCTGCGGGTGAGGAATACACAACCTGGCTTTCTTCTGTTGGACTGGGGCAGCAGTCTCCTTCTGTTCTGGCTTTAACCCCATCAATGCCAAAATCATAGCCTTTACCTTGAGGTAACTGGTTTCCTCAAGGGGCAAGTCGCAATATGCTCTCTGAGATTTTCCAGTAAAACACGGCCCCAGGACATCTACCCACTTGTCAGCTGGCAGTCTCTGGCAAACCGCTCAAAGTCCGCAAGGTAGTCCACTATATCTTCCCCAGCAGTCATTTTTCGCATAGTGCTGTTCTTACCCATGGCAGCCAGGAAGAAAAAATTCAGCCACAGTCTTTCACCACAGCACTCAGTCTGTTTGCGGGTGTGTCTCTCACTTTTAGCAACACTCTTCACAATCCGGCCCCTGCTCACACAGGTAACATTCAGCAGTCCTATGTAAATTGCAGTATCTTCCTGCACGACTTTGTGCACACATCTGTTAGTGCCCCACTTTATGCACTGCTCCAATCTTGCCTGTTAGTGCCAATAATGGCCACATTCTCCACCATATGTAAGCTTCCACTCACGTTTGGCCGCCATCTTGGACCAGCTTAGGGGGGGTCGTCGCTCACAGGTTCGCCGTCGTTCGTAGATCGGTATTGGTACATCCAATATAAGGCACTCCGACTGCAGGCTTTTGGTTTCACTGGCCTCAACCAGTTTTATTGGTCAAGCAGGTTACACAAAAACATACAAATAAATCAAAACCTAGGCCGTCTGGCCACTAACCAACATATGACAGACCCTGTCTATCGGTATTCAATTCCAACAAAGGTGATGGATCCAGCGGTAAGTGCAAATAAAACCAAAGTTTATTCGGTCATATTACAGGAGGGTACAGACAGAGTACAGACAACCGACGCATTTCGGGCGCAGACAAACGCCCTTATTCACGGTACACTCTTACTACAAACTGACATACTTAAATAGTTAAAAGGGGCCAAGCTAATGATGACATCACTTCCTCTCAGTCCCGTATTAGATAAGTGTATCTTATCACCAGCTAAATGTATGTAAAATATTCTACTTTGTTGCGGAAACACTCTACTTTGTTATAGAGAGACACTATTGCCGCTTACATTGAGCTAAGATCACCTCTATACATTGAACAGAATAAACATATGCTAAGCAGTATTGTTACCTGGAATTTAAATCACTACGGCTAATTCATTGTGACTAATCTTATTCCACAGTTCGCAGACCTCCATCACCTAGGTCCATGAGGCTTCACGTCTACTTAAAGACATTTCTGATTATTACTGTTTACCATATAAACGTCTCCTAGGCAATTCTAATAAATATAGGCTAGATCATTGCGGCTATTCATGCCTTGTGGTGCGCGTGTCTCCAACTCATATATCCATGAAGCCTCCCGTACTTTTAAGTTATGTTCCCGATTGCTACCATCTGTATGTGGTGCAATCTTCTCTATGCCGTAACATATAAGACTATCTGTGGAGCTCTCATGTTCCTCAATAAAATGTCTAGCTGCTCCAGACCGAAATGGTAAATTATGTCTAATATGCGCTAAATGTTCTGATATGCGTTTTTTGAATTTTCTTGTCGTGCTGCCCACATACAGTTTTTGACAATGAGTACACTCAATCACATAGATTAAAAAGTCTGTGTCACAATTGATGAAATCCTCAATTTTATATACTTTTTTATTCAAATCCATTCCTCTAACTGTATTTCTTTTTTGTGTCAATTTGCAAACATTGCATCTTTTGTTTCCACAAGGGAAGAAACCTTTAAGGGTAAGCCACATATCTGTATGTATCACACTGGAAAAGTGGCTTGGCGATATCTGTGAGCCTATGGTGCGGTTTCTTTTGGCCACTATTCCTACTCCTGCATCAATGATTTTGGCAGTTAAGGGATCTTGTCTCAGTATATTGATATTATTATAAAAGATCCTTTTAATCTGGTTAAATTCCTCACTATATTTCATAGTGCATATCACCTTACCTACTTTTTTACCAACTTTCTTCCTTTTCGTTGGATTCAATAAGTCCCCATGGGTTTTATTTTGCATCTCTTTCCTTACCTCCTGCAACTGCTGTCTTGTGTACCCTCTGTGTTGGAGCCTTTGGTCTATCCTCATAGTTTATTTTTCTTAATCCTGTTCTCGCGTACATGCCCTGTGAGCTCGATGATATTCACCCTTAGGTCTGGCTCTAATAGTATGTTTTGGATGGCAGCTGTTGGCCCTCAATATAGTATTCCCACATGTGGGTTTTCTATAGAGAGTGGTGTATACTTTTCCCTCTATAGCATCTTCCTTCAGCAATATATCTAGAAAGGCAATACTTAGTTTTTCCACAGAACGGGTAAAGCTCAAATTTATGGCATTGGTGTTGAGGTGGTCTATAAACTCTGGTATGGACGCCACATCACCCCCCCCAAACTCTGGAAAAGTGAAAGGGAATTCTGATTGGTTGCAATGAGCAACAGAGAAAGTCTTGCCCTTAGGGCGACATGTAAGGCCATGTTCACACGGCTTAAAATGGGCCGTATTTGGTCCGTAATTACGCGCCGAAGTGCGCAAATTACGGGCTGAAAACGGCCCATTCATTACGGTAATCCACAGTTCTCATAGAGAACTATGGATTACGTCTCCTCTCCCTGATAAGTGACATGTGAATTACCAGCGGCGTATACGTGCCGCTGGTAATGCAAGTCAATGGGCCGGCGAAGTGCCAGCCCCCCGCTCACTCCCCCGCTCCCGCCCCCGTCCACACGGCATAATTGCGGGGGGTAATTACGTCCCGCAGTTAAGCCGTGTGAACATAGCCTAAGAAGGAAGGCACGTCGAAGTGAATAGTCGAGTCTCATTTTAAGTGTATAATGCGCCTGATGTATGAAAGTGGTTTTTATGTGTTCATAAATGGTGTGTAAAGTTCGACGTGCCTTGTTTATGTGTTAGTCGCATTACGGAACTTAGGCGCATAAGTAATGTGCCTAACATGTATTAAGGTTACAGACAGGCTGGAAATAAGAGGATTCATTAGAATAGCATGTCAGTGAATAGAAACTATGGTACTGATCCTGCTTGGAGGACAACAGTTCCCAGCAATACCTGCTGTGCTGGCTCTTGCTGTATGTAGAATAAAGGGTGAGAGCAGCAAAAATAAATTTCAAATTTAATGTAGCAAAAATGAAAATGTTAAAAATCTGAACAATCAGTAGGTTATTTAATGTAAAATTAGTTTTGGATTCTTTTAATTTTAAATACATTTTATAGGAAATATTTCTATATTTTGGGGACATTATATATTTTTATATTAATTTTATATGACATTTAAATAATTTAATTTTATATAGCTTGATAATAATTAGAAATGACTTTTTATTATTGTACTGGTGTAAGTTTAGAAATATTGGACATTTTTTTTCCCTAACAGCAAATCTAGCTTCACTTCGACTCCTCAGGCTCAGACAGAACACATTGAGATAGGTCTGCCTGTCAGAGCAGTAATGCGCCTAGTTTTGCCGAACCACATTCATATATGTGTCTAATATTACATGTGGTATGACACGCCCCCAGAACGCCCCCTCATGTTAGGCGCATTCGAAAGTCGAGTCTTATGAACAATGGGCCTAACACATTCATTAGGTGCATTAGACATCGTAGCCGGCTCACTTAGGCGCATTTTACGCCAGAAAAAAGGTGAAAAACCCTTTCATACATGTCGTCCTTAGTTTTCATACATGTCCCCCTATGTTTGTTTAGTCATATGCATTTTACATTTTTATCTTTAATGCATTATTATATTATCAATAATAGTAAATGAAATATTTTGTTTTATTTGCACTTTGTGTTAATTTGTGATAGAAACAGGTACATATATAGATTAATAAATTGATTTTATTTATCGCAAACTTAGAAATAATAATCACTGCATTTTTGTTGTGACAATTTAATGCAATTTTCTATGATAGTATGCCCCTTTTTTTAAGTTATTCGCTAAATGTATAGCATTACTAAGCTATGACAACAAGTAAACATATTATTCACTCAGATATTTGAGTACTCTATCACACATTTCAACATTTTTATGTATGTATTTCTCATGCTAATGGGAAATTATACTCTTATTGTCTCACCAGCAGGGCTACAAAATAAAGCCAATTTTTCCAGTCTGTCATGATGAACGTGATGTAAAATACATATACTTTGAAGATGAGGCAATTCCATTGTTTTACTCTGATTTTTGCATTATACAGTAGGCAGCCAAGAGTGTTTGAATGATGTTAAAAGGATAATGTTTATTAATTTAATGTCAATACTGAGAACATTTATGTAACATTATTTATGAATATGTCTAAATGGCCTGTCAGAACATTTTTAAAATAGGGAACCCCTTTAATGCATATAGCAGCTTTTAAAAGTGTATATATTTCTATTATACATTATAGAGTGTATGTATATATATATATATATATATATATATATATATATATATATATATATATTAGAAGAAGCACATCAGGAGTTTAATTTTAACTACAGAGACATTTACAAATGAAATGAAACCGACAAAATCTTCTTCTATCATTATGCAGTCAACCTTATTTAGTTACTCCTCATGAGCATTCACATTTTTTGAATTTTTCGTTGCAGCACCATTTTCTGTGACCAATAACTTTTTTGTTTTTCGATATTTGGACCTAAGTGAGGGCTCAATTTTTGCAGACTGAATTTTTTATTCATGCCACTTTCGGTGATATTGGACTTTTTCTTGTTTTTGCAATGTAAAGTGACCAAAGCAATATTGTAGTTGGGTATTTTTCTTTTCAAGGTGTTCACTCACAGATAAATAATAATCTTTTTTTGAAGAACAGACTTTTATGGATACAATTATGTTTATTTTTTATATGTAAAATGGGTGTTTTGAACTTTTTTTTACTTTCTTATCATTTTAAAACATTTCATCTACTTGTGCTTTTAGTCCCCTTTGGGTACTTAATGATAAGAGGGTGCAATTTCTTGTACAATGCTCTGCAATAGTCATATAGGGCGACATGTATGAACGGGGCTGCATCAGTTTTCTGGTGTACTTTGAGCCAAAAAGAATGTATGAACAGGCGCACTCCAAACTTTGGCGCAATAAGTCCCCTTGCAATGCGCCAAAGACACTTTTTAAGATTTGCGGCGTTCTGGTGGTGTCTCATATCACATTCATAGAAGTAGACACATTTATGAATCTTTGACTTCAATCCTAGGCGCAGAACAGTTAGAACAGCCAGACCAGGGTAAAGGAGGTCTGCCTTAGCCAGACTTGTCGTATTGGTACTGCACTGCGCCTGTATGTATGTACTGCAGAGAAACAGGTTCATACATTCTGGCGCATTCTACATTGCTTGAAAGCTAATTAGAACTGGCCTGTCAGCACCAGGATTCATACATATCGCCCATCGTTACAAATTGAAGAACAGTGTATAATAAGGGTAGGATCACACACTAAATCAGCATGGAATCTAAATCTAAAACCAGTGCCAGTAAGTAAAAATTTTGGACCTAGATTTGATGCTGATTTCAGAGGCAGATTTTCAGCCTCTGTATACTATCTGAGGATTCAGTGCTAAATTAGAAATTGACATGTCAGTTCTTTTCAAGTGCAGAAAATAAATCTGTGCCACAAAATAAATCAGCATTGTGTGCACTGTAACACGAATTTTCCATTAGAAACAATGTGGGGCAGATTGCAGTCAAATTTGGATGATGATTCTGATGTGGACTCTGCATCAAAATCAGCATCTAAATCAGCCGTGTGAATGTTCCCTAATGGTTCTCATACTATAACCTTCTGAGCAAGGATGAAATAGGATTATTAAGAAGGCAGCCCAGTAGGTCTTACTCAACCCCATGGCTGCAATGACAACTGGTCAGCATCTCGCAATCTTGTCAAAGGAGGGAACAAGGAATGGAACAGTGAGTAGCACTGTTTTCCAAACCCGTATGGCCGCAGTGATGTTAAGCATTGCATCTAAAGGACTAAAAGGTTATGACAGGAGCTATCTCTGATCCTGTCTGCCAGCAACAGGTCCCAGATGTGACTAAGAGCCATTACCCACCTTGTATAGCAAGTGAGTCTACACAAGAATTCATGTAACAGAACTGTTTGCATCCAGAGGTGCTTTTCCTAACTGACTGTTAGCAGGAAATTCAAACTAAATTTAACCAATAGAGTTTACTTTTTTGGTCACCCAGTCAGTCATCTAGATACCGCTCTGCTCTTTCCTCTCCCCTCCTAATTTACTCAATTTAGTGTATGCCATCTTACAGGCTTGCTTCTGTGCTTCTTAGGTCAGATATATCTAGTTGATTTTTTCTAAACTACCACAAATAGAAAGTGATGTAATCAATATAAAAATGTAGCATTTAGAGAATTTCAACCACATTTTCAAGGCAGAAAAATTCATAACATCTAAAACTCAATATACACTTTATATATTGTGCTAATAAGCTTCTACAAGTATGCTGTTGAATCATTTTCATGTGCTTATTATTACCCCATAGACTAAACACTAAGGGCCACATGTATGAAAAATGTCCAGGTCTAAAATTCACTTTGTTGCCCATAGCACCCTTCTCATTTTTCCAGAACACTATATGAAATGAAAGGGGCACTCTGGTTTTGTTTGCTATGGACAACAAAGTGAGTATTAGACAGTTTTCATACATGTGGCCCTAAGCCCTTGACATTTTCAAAGCCTGGTTGCTGGATGCTGATGGTTAAACAGCACAGCTGGGAAAGACTTTTCTGATCTTTAGGGGCTGAATTTTTCAAACCCTGGTTTGAAGTTTAAAGAGTAGCAGCAATAATGATGTTCCTGCTCCTTTTCCCTCTTTGGACACATTTGGACTTTGATGGTTCCCTACCAGACTCATATTAATGCTATAAATATATATCAAACTTTACTATTTGTTAAAGTCAATTTATTATTATTATTGTACTATTAGAGTTTATACTGTATTATAACACTATTTTCTTAGACAGCTTAACATTTTATATTTAGACCATAGCTTCAAAAAGAGAAAATCTTTATACTTTGCGGTGCATGCTCAGGCTGTTTCCTCTACAAAGTCTGCATTCTCAGATAAGACTTTCATTCTATCCTTATTTACCAGATAGAAGACAGGGCAACAATGAAAGACAGGATAAGGAGGACATGGTAATGATATAACATTCCATCACACTTTTACCCATACAGGATTTCTCTGAACATTACAGTACAATGCCTTAAACCCAAATGTACTTATTATAAATATAGAAAAAGCATATTTGATTTTTCCATTCACTGGAAATTGAAAATGTTGGCAGAAAAAAAATTAAGTGCCCCATTACAGTTTTTCATATCAACACAAATATTTTTTTTTTTTGTCAGATGTGGAATTTTGTTTTAAAAGGTATAGTTAATTTTTACAATAAACCCAATTGAAAAGCAACACAGTTGAAACCAGAAGTTTACATACACTATATAAAAAGACACATATGCATGTTTTTCTCAATATCTGACATGAAATCAGAATAAACCTTATCCGTTTTAGGTCAATTAGTATTACTAAAATCATTTATATTTGCCATATGCCAGAATAATGAGAGAGAGAATTTTTAAGGCATTTTTATTACTTTCTGCAAAGTCAAAAGTTTATATGCACTAGGGTTAATAAACCTTTAAACAATTTGCGACAGTTCATATGATGACGTCATGCCTTTGGAAGCATCTGATAGGTTTATAGGCAACATCTGAGTTAATTAGAGACAAACCTGTGGATGTAAATGTTTTGGAGTGGCCATCACAAAGTCCTGATCTCAGTTACACCAGATCTGTCAGGAGGAATGGGCCAAAATTCCTACCAACTGTTGTGAGAAGCTTGTGGAAGGATATCCAAAACGTTTGACCCAAGTCATACAGATTAATTTCAATGCTACCAAATACTAATGACATGTATGTAAACTTTTGACTTTGCAGAAAGTAATAAAAATGCCTTAAAAATTATCTCTCTCATTATTCTGGCATTTGGCAAACATAAATAATTTTGGTAATCCTAATTAATCTAAAACGGGTAAGTTTTATTCTGATTTCACATCAGATAGTGAGAAATTCATGCATATGTGTCTTTTTATATAGACACATATGTATCTATCTTCCTACTAGAGGGGCCCTAAATACCTCCCAGTTGAAGGGAACCCTATACTGCAGAGGGACTTTACCTATTTAATTGAAAGAGTCTGCCCACTTTTCTGCCTAATTTTTAAGGTCTTAACTACCTTATCTGTCTACTATATGGAGTGTGTTCCTACCCACTAGTGTCACAAATAGGAGCCCAATAATCTCCTGGGGGCTCTTTCACTGTTTGGAGTCTAACATGTTTGTGAGGTAAATTTTGCAGGGATGAGTTGTGGCTGGGAGAAGTCGTAGTGATAGTCTGGACTGGTTGGAGAAAGAAAACGGAAAGAGAATGACTCTCATCAGATAAGACGTCACCTGTGAGTCCCTAAATGTAACTGCCTTGTAATCACTTATACGGCAGCAGAACTAATGTGTATACTGATACAGTATCTACCACTATATATATATTGGTCTTAGTATAACGGTTTATACTCAGTAATAGTACAATGTTTTTTTTCAGTCTCTTTATGGTGGTGATATGTGGCCATGATGTTGTGATATTCTTTGATCCTTGTATATTGTTGGGGTATTATTTGTTTTTTTTTGCATATTGTTGCTATTTGTAATTGGTCTTATACTGGTCTGGTCAGTTATATTATGATGGTATTAGTCACTATATAGTGTTGATAATGTGGTCCTTGTATACTTACTGACCTGCATAATACAAACAATTAAATTGTTCAGCATAAACTCCAGCAAAAATTAAACACAAAAAACACCTAGGGAGACATGTATAAAGGAAGGCACTTCGAAGTGAATTGTCGAGTCTCGTTTTCAGTGTCTAATGCGCCTGAATGTATGAAAGTGGTTTTTGTGCGTTCATAAATGGTGTCTAAAGTTCATCGCGCCTCGCCTGTGAGTTAGGCTTTTTATGGAACTTAGGCGCATTAGTAAAGCGCCTAACATGTATAAAGGCTATAGATAGGCTGGAAATAAAAGAAAAGTCATTAGAATAGCATGGTAGTGATCTTGCTTGGTGAACCACAGGTCCCAGCAAGACCTGTGCTGTGCTGGCTTTTGCTGTATGTAGACTAAAGGGTCAGAGAAGCAAAAATAAATTTCAAATTCAATGTAGTAAAAATTAAAAATTAAAAAATCTGAACAACATCATCAGTGGGTTGTTTAATGTAAAATTAGTTTTAGATTCTAGTAAATTAAAATACATTTTATAGGAGATATTTATATATTTTTTGGATATTATATATTCTTATATTAATTTCATATGATAACATTTTTTATTACATTTAAATAATTTAATTTTATATAGTTTAATAATTATCAGAAATTAATTTTTATTATTGTACTGGTGTAAGTTGAGAAATATTTTACATTTTTTGCCCTAACAGCAAATCCAGCTCCACTTTGACTCCTCTGGCTCAGGCAGACCACACAGAAATAGGTCTGCCTGTCCAAGCAGTAATGCACCTAGTTTTGTCAAACCACATTCATATATGTGTCTAATATTACGAGTGTTGTGCGACACGCCCCAGAACGCCCCCTCATATTAGACGCATTAAAAAGTGTCATCTTACGAACAATGCACCTAACACATTCATTAGGCGCATTAGACATTGTAGCCGGCTCACTTTGACGCATTTGATGAAAGAAAAGGGTGAAAAACCCAATCATACATGTCGCCCCTGATGTTTTCCAGATATTCTCTTTTTTACTTATGGTCATAAATGTTGAGGATAGCATGGAGTATACCTGACATAAAATGGTTAAAATTGGTAAAAGTAATACAGACCTGTAAGCCACTGTGCAAGTAACATAATAGAAAATTAGCAGCAATTTATTTTAAAATGCAAATTTGCCTCATAGCTCCATATTTTCTGAATAATTTCTGCTTAGAATAGCTGCTGTTGTCCTATAACCATTATGCTCTTGATATAATTGGAAGCAGTCATTCATTTATGTTATCACAATGGTTCACTGATTAGTGTCATTTCTGGATCTACTTTAAATAGAAGATGCTATATCTAAGATATATTTTTTACTATAACAGTTCATCTGTTTGTTCTAAAATGATCCTGTAGTAATTTAGAAAATGTAAATTTCTACATTTCAGAAGGCTTTTACCTGGAAAATTAGGCAGGATACAATTTTATAACATCTTAGGACATTATTATCTATCATAATTTCATGGGTTTATGAAACCAAATCTGAAAGTTAACCTGTTAAAATCTAGGTTATTTTGCTTCTTGAAGACAAGACACAGGTAACTGTTAGTTTCACAGTTGTAACCTTTATATTATTTTAAATATCTAGGTGACCTCTGTGGAGCTTTCCTTGTGATAAATCTGGCTTTCTTTCACAATCATTTTTACACATCTCTCTTTCAAGAGTATTAGACTTATAGTTTTTGTAAAATAATAAGAAAATATGATTTTTTTCATATTTTATTACTTTTCCTTGTAATCATATAGTGTAACACTAAAATTAATTAATATTTTTATTCACCATTATTTAAAATGTTTCATTCTTATATTATATATACTAGGGAATTCTGCTAGGGCTAACACTGTGGACAAGAACTGGAGTGAGTGACAGTTTGCTTTTTACTTTATTTTTTATAAAAAAAAAAAAATTTACTTATTTTTCATTCTCAGAATCTTTCCCCAAATGTCAGATAAGGGTTACTTTTGCCATTGTATAATTTATTTTTATTTATTTTATTTTTATGTTATTCATTTATGTAGCCCCTTTATATTTCACTGTGCTGCTATAGATTACTCGCATTGGTCCTTGTCTCCGTTGGGGCTTACAATCTACATTTTTAGAACCTTTTCTAGTTAGACCCATCACCTGCCAATGTATGCGAAATACACATATTGTGTAACAAGTACAGCTTGCTGTACTTGTGTACATAGTGTTCTTAAATGGCCAAGGAATACCTAATATCTTCAGTTCCATTTCAGCAATACTCTTCATTGAGTCTTTAAGTCAAGATGGTGGTATAATGGCAGAAGACTCAAATAATCAGGGTAATGTATATCATTATTACCAGTCCATTACCAGGTAATTTTTCCATCAACAATTCCAAGAATGCCTGCATTATCTTTTATTATAAATGATTTATAAAGCTTTGTATGTGCAATAAGTGATGGAAGGAAACATTGATAAATATGCCTTGTGTAATTATCACAAAGGATATCTGACATTGTAGTTAGGTAATCACAAACACATAAGGTCAAAACACAAATATATCACCAGTAGAGCACTTAGCCTTTGGTTGAATAAAAATTATGTCCACTATTAAAGAAATAACAAAAGCAACCGTTAGCACTAATGTAGCAGCGTAATGTAGGAGCAAATTGAGCAATCACAATAAATAACCAGTAGATTGCTTTTACCTTGACAGATATAATTCATATTTCCCTTAAGTTCATACTCATTTCCTGGTCTTTGAGGATAATGGGACCACTTTCACATTAATTAATGAGTGGCTAACTTTATATTTTAAGTTCTGTGTTTGAATATGAATACAATAATATTTGTACAAGCAAAGGTTATTTTGCATAGCTCGGTCAATAGATGATGTTACTTTTTACTGTTTGAATAAAATATTTTATTACCAATCTGTGAACAATCAGTAGCAATGTCTGTATGCATCTGTTACATTTTCTTTTGTGGGGAAGGTACAGTATGAATTTTATTTTAGAGAATGTAATTAATGGGATAGCTTAATCCTTAGTAAATCAACACACAATCAGGGTGTAGGAATGCAAAGAGTTAAAAACTCAAAATAGAAGTATCACAATTATCTTACTGTGTAGGCTTGTTATGTAATATTTTGACAGTATTTTCTGTTCAAGGAATAAAGAAAATGTTGTCAATAACAATGAGTTAAACTCAGAAAAAACAAACTGATACATATCTTGATGCTAACTACACAGACTTCGCAACACTACACATACCCCATGACGACACAATGTCTTAAGACAAATAGAAGTTAAAGATCAAGCACTGGATTAGTATAAATAGTAAAAGTCGTGCAAACTGAGGGGAGAGGACACCACGCACACACACAGGAAAGTTCAAATCACAAGACCCTGGGATTCATACACACAAGGATAAACAATGGCACACACACACACACACACGTCGGTACAAAAGTTTGTTTTTTTTTTTATTTTTTCCAAAAAAGTGTGGAAAGAAGCGTGATGAAGAAGAGATGGATAGGAGATAAGTAAAAGGTATAAAAATGGGAGTAGAAAGAACAAGGGTAGGTTATAGAAACACTAGAGGTTAGTGTAAGAAATGAGTGGAAACAAGTTTTAAAAGAGGAAAAAACACACACACACCAAAGGTCTAGGGTAAAATTACATATAATGAATGACAACACAGAATCCCAAAGAGAATAGTGACAGGTAAGATCACATATTTGTGGAGAAGAGAAGGGAAAGGAAGAGTAGTAGTAGAGGATTAGCTTAGATGAGGTAAAGAGAGTATAGGTAGGAAGCAGGGTAAGACCTGTGGGCATGACCAGGGGAGGTATAGATATAGCCTGTAGGTAGCAAATAGCTTATTATTAGTGATGAGCGATTACATTGACTATCGTCAATGGGTCGATAGTCGATATCGGCAACTATCAAGACGATACACACACACTCTATCACGATAATAGAATATCGCCGATGACCATTATAGTCCTTAAGGGAGAGGACAACAACACTTTTCATTATACACCCAAACAGGCGCTCACACACACACAAAGCTGGAATTACACAATCCACAAACAGTCCAAAATGGATACGTACACTACATCTTAGCAACACACATTAGGTTATAAAAGCCACAGGAAAAAGTACACACCATTTCACACACACACACCTATCTTGCACCACAGCCTGACCCTTAAACCTGCATGAACCCACAAATTAAAAAGTGCCAGAAGGCAGTATTATTTGAACCATCATTTTGACACACACACACTGGACATTGAACTATGCCTGTCCCTGAACGCAGCATGACCCTTAACACACACACACACACACCCACTGATTAAAAAGTGCAAGAAAAGAGGATCTTTTGAACACCATTTTAGTTTTTAAACACACACATTGATATACATGTCACACACCCGCACATGACCTCAAAACACGCATGGACACCTACAGATTAAAAGGGTGCCGAAAGTGAATCTTTCAACCACATTTTTTGTTGAACTGCACATTGACTAGACCTGTCCTAGGACCGCAGTATGCAACAATTAGAACCCTGTACACACACACACAACACAGATATAAAAAGTGCTGGGAAAACAGGAGTCTTTGAACCACCATTTTAGTTTGAAATGGACATTGAAACTAGACACTTCCTGACACCACAGCATGAGCCCCAAACCCTGCAGACACCCAGATTCAAAAGTGTCGGAAAAAGAGTCTTTGACACCACCAGTTTAGTTTGAACTGACATTGACTATACCTGTTCTGTACCACAGTATGACCATTTAAACCTGTCTGAACCCACAGACACACACAAAAAGTGGCCTGAAAAAGGAGTCTTTCAACCACCATTTTAGTTGACACACACGTACATTGACTAACACACATCTGTTTAGCACAGTATTACCATTAAACCAGTCTGACCCCACAGATTAAAAAGTGCTGGGAAAAGGCGAGTCTTTGAACCACCATTTCACACACACACACACAGGACATAGACTATCCCTGTTCCTGGGCCACAGACACACACACACCCAAACCTGCATGACCTCAATTAAAAAGTGCCGGAAAAAGAGTCCCTTTCAACAACCCATTCAACTATACCTGTTTCTGGCCACAGCATAACCGCCAAACCTGTCTGACCCACCAGATTAAAAAAAGGTGCCGGAAAAAGGATTCTTTACACACCACCACACACACCAGACTAGCACTGGACCATTGACTATATCTGTCCTGTAAGCAACATGACCATTAAACCTGTCTGACCCACAGATTGAAAAAGTGCATAGAAAAAGGAGTCTTTGAACCACCATTTTACGTTAGAAACTGGACATAGATTATCCCGTCCTGGACACACATGAGCCCCCAACCTTCATGAACACCCAGATTAAGAAGTGCCCGAAAAAGGCACAGTCTTTCAACCACCATTTTATGTTCTCACTGGACATTGACCTAACACACACACATCCTGGGCACAGCATGAGCCCCCAAACCTGCATGACTCCCAGATAAAAAGTGCGCACAAAAAGGTGTCTTTCACCCCCATTTTAGTTCCCTGGACATTGACTATACACACACACACACACATACCATAGCATGACCCCTAAACCTGTTTGACCCACAGATCCACTAAAGTGGGCCACTATGCTATTTGTACAGTGACTGTCATTTATGTAATTTTTTGTTATCGTGACATTTGTTTACACAAGAATTTATTTAGGGAAATTATATTTATAGTCACACACACACGTTATTATCATTTTGACACACATTTTTCACACAAGTGTGATAACATACAACACACACCCCGCTGCAGGTTTTTTTTAAAGGTATTTTTTACACGTGTAGATGTGTTTTAATTCGTCCGCACACCCATAAGTAATCAAAAATGTCCTAATCATCCCCAAAACACATCATTTAGTTGAGACAACATTTGCCCCCTGCTTCTGAGAGTGGATTCAGACCAATTCATTTTCAATTGCGTTGTCATATTTTTCCTCCAAAATCCTTCTTCAGTGAACACACAGACAGACTCCCCTGGAATATCAAATGATGCGACACCATAGTGACTTCAGCCCAGAAAATTTTTAAGCCTCACACACACACACACGCAAATTGTGTGTCCAGCCCTGCACACACATTTACTGACACACTTAACCTCACAGAAATCACCTCACACACATCAAAATCAGATTTTTTAGTAGAAATTTGAAGCTCTTCCTGATTGCCCCTAACGGTGAGAGGACAGTGCTGCGCCGTTCAGAACACTTTTGTTAACACGTAGACACACACACACCACAGGCCAGACTTACAGTGGGTGCGGGTGAGAGCCCAGGCTAGACACACACAGTCATCTATTAACACGCAGGTTCAGCTGTCAGGGCCATTTAACAGGGTGCGTGAGAGCCCAGGCTCGCGTCCCGTCCATCTATTAACACATAAAAACATGCCCTACTATGACGCAGCAACGAAAACAGTCCTGCTACGAGCAGAGTGCGGAAGCGGAAGGTGAGGTAAGACCTCCAGCCTTTCCTCAGTACACGTCCAAGACCTGGGTAGCGACTTTGCCCCTCCGTATAGTGCGGGAACACACCACACACACACACACTGGAAATACTTGGTGGTTAACGCTCCTGTTCCACCCAAGTGCCCTTTTTCCTTGGCATTCTTTTACACTCTCAGTTTACCTCATCGAGCTGGAGAAATTGCTCTGTCTTTGTTTCTACACGTCCGTGCACCATAGTCCAATGTCCTCTGAATATCAACCTACATCTGGTCACACACACATTTCCTGTACCTCCCTTGTACAATTACAGAGAATTTTTTTTACCAGCTATTTTGGTACATGCAAGTTTTTTAGTAGTTTAAATTTCTAGAAAACACATTTTTTTAAAATAGGATGGATTCCCACCATGTCGTTTGGTTTTTCTCTTTCATTTTAATGTGTATTAAATGGGTGACACATCAATACAAGATTGCTAGCTTGTTAAAGATCTTGCAAAAAACAAAGTCATCACTTGCAATATGTGTCCATTAACAGTGTCCATACCTATTCTGTTTTTGACAGCACCATCACCCTTGAGCATTGTGAAGAACAAATGTCTCATTTAAAACCACATTTTTTACAATAGGACCTGTAGTCTAGCTCATTGCACAGCAAAATGCCCCCAAAAAATTCAAGACAGTATCCCTTGACCGCTTTTGACAATTGTGAAGAAACAAATGTATGCTAAGAAACAACATTTTACTATAAATAAGGACCCTGTAGTCTATAGCAGCATGTCACCAGCAAAATGGGCCCCCAAGAAATCAAGGACATGACCCTTGAGCCAACTTTTGACAATTGGTGAAGAACAAATTCTGTTCACACAAACAACATTTTGTTTTTATAATAGGACCAAGTAGTCAATAGCTGCATGTCACACAAAAAGCCCCCCAAAACACACACACACACAACAGTGACCCTGTGAGTCACTTTTGAGTCAATTGGCTGAAGAACAAATGTCTGTTAGAAACATTTTTTTATAATATGAGCCTGGCAGTACTAGCTGCTTGTCACAGCAAATGCCCCCAAAAATTTCCAAAGCATGACGCTGAGCCATTTTGAACAATTGTGAAAACAAATGTCTGTTAGAAACAATTTTTTTTTATAATAGGACCTACACACAGTATTGCTGCATTCAAAACAGCATGACCAAAAAATTATAAAAATGACACTCTCAGCCACTGTTAAAAATTGTGACACACAGAGCAAATGCCACTTAAAAGCCACACACACATTGCTGTTCCAAAGGACCTTTTAATTATTGCTTTATCTCACAGCATCATGACCCCAAAAATTAATAAATATGACGACTCAGCCACTCTTAAAAATTTGATGGAGAAAATGCCACATAGAGCCACATTTCTGTTCCAAAGGACCATAATTATAGCAAGATGAACACTCAAAACCATGAACAAATGCGAAAAACTTCTAGACGAGTGTTGGTGTGAGGTGGGGGGGGGGGGTTTGTGTGAGGGTGTGGGGGGGAGTGGAAAAAAGGAAGAAAAAGAGAGAAGAATAAGCCAAACAAAGATAAAAGTGAGTAAATGGAATACTGTGTGTCATGTAAACCTTGGTGTCTGTTACAGTCCTCCTTTACAACACAAAACCAGCACAATTAACAGTTGGGACTGAGAATAAAAATTGCAGTAAGAAATGAACAATTTAAAAAAAAACATTTTTCACACACAGGACCATCACTGTTTGAAAGAGAGAAATGTGTGGAAGTGACGGACCGGCAAACAAAATCGGTGACCTCGCAATTGGGGCCACAACAATCATCAGAGACACACTGCCTGATTCATCTTGACATGGCGAAAGTCAAACGATCGCACATATCTTGTGGAAATCCGGATGCGTATTTGTCTGTAATGAACTCCTCCAGCTGTGCTTGAGGTCCACTCGAGATATGAGCTGGCTGCTGGGCAGGACGAACACCACACACACAGGCGTAGGCGAGCGAGCTCGGCCATTCGTCCATTACACATGGATACGCCAGGAAGTCTATTGGGTCCGGAACACATACAAAAACATCGTGCACACCCACACGCAGATAGTGCATGCACCAGGATCTAAATCTGGTCTCCTGTGTGTTTTATGTATGTGTGCCCTGCATATTGCACACACACACACACACACAGGTGGATAAATAAGATTGCCAGAGGTCACCCATTAGGCTTCTGGTCACCTTTCCTGCTAGCTGCAGCTGCCCTACGGCTACACACAGCACTCTACTGCTGTCACGTTGCTCAATGTTGGATTCGCACCCACGACATTAGAAGAACGTGAACAGCAGACACGAACTGATGTCTCCAGTTGAATCATCATCAAGGTCTCCACTTCCACCATTTATTCACTCATCTATTTGGGTGGGTGGAAGAAAGTACCGAGTTTTGTTTTCTGTACCGGGGATCAAGGAGGGTGGGCCACCACACTAACTGTTGTCATCATTTTTTAAATGGCCTTAATGCGAAGGATCAAGTTGGAGGAAATGGAGGGACAAAAAAAAAAAAAAATAAAAAAACACAACATCCAAGCACCACATGTGAGAGATTGAGCCTTGATTTCCCAATCCTCTGGTCGAGGCGGCACACAACACACAAACTGATCTTCCTCTATCTACACACACACATCCCAGTCTCAAAGTCACACACACACACACACACACACTTCCAAGGCAGGGACGTCGGTAACGCGTCGGTGTCTAGGAATACACTCCTCCGCTCCTCCGGCCCAATGCTGTCAACACAGCCTGACTTTGCTCAAGATGAATGCAACCTGAAGCTGATGCGCCGCCTGCACTAGCCATGGACCCCGAACACACACTGCTAATAAAGACCGATAAAACTGAAACACACATGTCAGTACTTGACATAATTCGACAGAGGAAAGACACACATTCCGGTGGTCCGCATCTGTGTCCGTCTCCTCCTCCATTCGCTGGCAGACCTGATGTGTTCAATAGCACACCAACGATCGTTCCGAACTAAAAGTCACCATAACACGGGTCATACACTGACAAGGTCACACACGATCCGCACTGACCATTTTGGTGGCTTCTACAAAAACTTTCGACAGGGGAACACAACACACACCACGAGCTACTTTCACCTGACCTCACAACTCTCGGGGCATCACAACACCTGAGTTACCGCACCGCTGCTTGTGTCAGGCCATTGTGTCACTCGACTGCGTACACACAGACACACACACAGCTGTGCCACAATCGCTGAAACATGTGGAGGTAACAGGAATTACACAGGTGTGTTGCCAAACGTCAACAATAAGACGCACACACACACGGGAGCCGAGCTGACGCTGTCCAACCACGGTAACAACTCTTTAGAAATTATCAGGATGACGAGGTTTCATGACATGTGGCCAAGCAAGGGATATGCTCCAGCTACACTGCGATCTTAAGGCGGCCAGCAGAACACACACGCCCGTTATCTGCACACCACCTTGCTTGGCACAAACACACACAGTGTCACCCACCAGCACTCGGTGCTCATTGCGGATAGCCGTCCACACTCCTGACCTGTGTGTTGGACGGCCTCCAAGACAGATTAAGTTTCTACACGGCCTGGTTTCTCTCAGGCATCGTGATCACACCACCAGATGGACCTTGGGGAAAGAGCCCTGCACCATCCCTTCCGGTTTTGAAAGCGTGCGCACACAGCCTGAAGCCACCGTCACCACCAGAGACATCCACTCCACTCACCCATGCACACACACACACAAACAGAGATATAGCGGACCTTGGCTCGTGCTTACTAGTCCCTACATGGTGTGAGATGGACTTTTCCGGACACAGAGCAGACAAACGCGCTTGAAAACACACAGACACAACACGTGTTTGGCACAGGGCAGGGGCGCATTTTCCTGGCAAAGAAATGCTTGCTCGGCATCTGGTATTTGGACACAGGCAAGGGCCATGACACACAGGCGGAACCATCTGTGTCACACCACTCGAGAAGGCAACATTTCCAAGAACAAAAGCCTGCATAGCCGACATTCAGGATTTATTGCGCTTTGCAGCAATGGAGTGTTGGATGGTTAAAGTGTTTCTTACTCACCACCAAAACCATGGAGACAGAAGGCTGGCTGCATGAGCTGGCCGCTGGTACGGCGGGCAGGTCGTCAACTGGCCGGAAACGAGAAGGTGTAGGCGATGGGGGCCTGGTGGTGCTGGTTGGTACTCGGAGCGACGGTGGAGCTGAAGTCGGAGGCTTGATCCCTGATCATCCTGAGAGACATGGGCCAGCTTAGGAACCTTGGTAGGTGGCGGAGGAGGAGAGAGGAACGGAGACACACACACACATGACAGTGGTTGGAAGCCCGTCTTCAATTCAGCCGTTTTTTGGCCAAGTTTGCCTCCATTACACACAACTCATCATTCGCTGCATGTGACTAGAACCCCCCCCCCCCCCCAAAATGTTTGGGTGAGTTAAACACCTAAACACACACTGCCTCTACTTTATGCGTTTACGCAAAGTAGGGCATATTACATCGACTGGGTGAATCAGACAGGCCCCTTGCTACAAGAGAAGGCCCAGGCTACACACACACACTCCCTGTGACCTTGTCTTGACGGCGATATGGCGAGTAGCGGTCATTTCCGCACAGCGACCGGTCACACACACACAGCGGAAATCATATCACGGACTTCTGCGACCGCCCGCTCTCCCATTCTTTTGAGGCGGACCCATACACACAAATACCCCCAGTGTCCTTCCTCCTCGACACACACACACACACAAGCACTCGCAAGCAATTCTCTGAAAAGATCACGTTGATCCGCAATGTCGTCATCATCATCATCAACCACAGGTACACACACTGGTCGTCTCTGACTTTCTGATCCAGGAGCTGCAGGGCTACAAGCGAAGAGGGACTGCAAGGCGTTGCACGACCGCCCGGATTTTGCCGATTGACCGGTTCCTTCTCCTCCTCTGATGCTAAAGACAAACACACACAGCGTCAGAGCAGACAAAATCATCCTTCACACAGGCCTTATGATCGTTTATAACATGCCTTCGGAACCCCAACCGCAATTAGTCATCAAAGCACACACCATCAGAAAACACACACTATCCACAGTGGTGGGTAACACAAGTTGACATATGGGCTGCCTTCCTCATGTTGACACACACACAACACACACATGCTGATGAACGACATTCATGGCTGACTGGGAGGACGAGAGTAAGAACTGCTGGATTCAGGTTGCGATTAACCACTGAAGAACAGATTGCCGATGCTGACACACACACACACACATGAGATTCACAGGGCCCTGACCCAACACGATGACAGGCCTGACACAGACGTCACTGCCCACCATAACACACTGGCACTCGTGTATCACTCGCCAGGCACAGAAGGAGCAACCTCTACTCGTAACCTCTCCTCCATGTACCACACCCCCCTCTTTGTGCTCGCTTACCACCTCATTTCGCTCCTGTTCAGAAAGTCACGACAAGGTGCCTCTATCAACAAAGCTGGCCGGACCAAAAGTGAAAAAACACATATCTGACATGAATACGGATAATAGAACGGTATTATTTGCTCTAAAAATACACACAGCGGCACACATGACAAAATTGACTGTGTTCACACATTAAGTGCAAGTGCCCACTACACAAAGCTGACACACTGGTGCAAAAAGTGAATACACACACGTATCTGAAATGCTATACGGATAATTAACGGTATTTTTGCACCACAAGCACACACCCCTGCGGTGACGACAACACATTCTGTAACACAATTTACTATGTGCAAGGTGCCTCTATTAAAACACACACACATGTCTGGGCAAAAATGAAAACAACATGTATCTCAAATGTAGTAAACACACACAAAACAGTATTTTTTGCACCTAAAAATACACATGGCGAGACACACAGAAAAAAAAACAAAATTGCAGGGTATTGAATTTTAAGTGACAAGTGCCCTCACACAACAAACAAAGAACATGGGCCTGCCCAAAAGTGAAAAAAAACAAAAAAACAAAGCACCTATCCACACACACACTATACGGATAAACACACACACAGGTATTTTCTTTAGCACCTAAAATAAACCTGCGGTGACGTAGACCAAAATACTGTACACACAGAATTTAACGTGCAAGGTGCCACACAATCAACAAAAGCTGGACACACACGGCAAAAGGTGGAAAAAAAATACGTATTCTGAAATATATGAACCCAAGATAATCAAAAGGTAATTTTTTTTTTTTTTGCACCTAAAGAATAACACCTGGCGATGAAGGTGACAAAATTGCTAGTATTGAAATTTAAAGTGAAAGGTGACACATCTGATCAAACAAAGGCGGCCTGCACAAAATGAAAAAACACACCATTATCATGAATGTATACGGATAATAAACAGGTTATGTTTTTGCAACACACACTACAAAAATACACCTGCGGTGACGACCACACAATTAGGCTGTATTGAAATTAAACTGCAAGGTGCACACTCTATGAACAAAAGCTGGATCCAGGCAAAATTGGAAAAAAAAAACAAACTATCTGAAATGTTATACATAAAACGGGATAAGTAAACAAAAACAATCGGTCACTTTTTTATTACACACCACCTAAAAATACAACCTGCAGTGACCGACACACAATTGCTGTCTATTAGAAATTTAAGTGCAAGTGAACTCTCAATAACAAAGCAGACTGGGCAACAAAAAGTGAAAACAAAAAACAACACCATCTGAAAATGTAATACAGATAATAACCACTGTAATTTTTATTTTTTTGCGCACACATAAAAAATGACAAAAACCACGTTGATGACAAAAATTACGCGTATATGAAATTTAAGTGAAGGTGCCCTCTATCAACAAAAGCGCTCGCTAGGCCTGCCCCAAAACTGAAAACAAAACCCTACTTGAAAATGTATACGGATAATAAAACAGATATTTAAATTTACGGCACCTAAAAATAACACACCTGACATGGACGACAAAATTGGTTGCATAATTGAAATTTAACACTGGAAGGTGACACATCTATGAACAAGCTGGACTGGGCAAACAAGACAAGTGAGAAAAACACCGCATAAACACAAATTGTATCAAAACGGAATTAAAATAAAAACGACACATTATTTTACTGCACCTAAAAATACACACCCTGCGGTGGATCAGACAAAAGATTGCTGTATTAGAAATTTAAGTGGACAAGGTGCCCTTATCAAAACAAGCTACAGCCTGCCCAAAAGTGAAAAAACACCTAATCTGAAAAATGTATAAACGAGGAAAATAAAACGGTAACACTGCACTAAAAATACACCTGCAGTGACACAAAAAATTGCTGTATTGAAATTTAAGTGCAAAGGTGCCCTGCTAATCACAAAGCTGACACACACACACAGGGCAAAAGTGCAAAAAAACACGCGCATCGTGAACAACACAACACACAGCGTGATAATAAACGCTATTGTTTTTTGCACCTAAAATACACCTGGTGTGACTACAAAATACACATGTATTGAAATAACTAGTGGCACAGGAGCCTCTAACACACACACAAAGCTGGACTGACCAAAAGTGAAAAAACACACTATCTGAAATGATATACGGATACACACAACACAATATTTTTTGCCCTAAAAATACACCTGCGGTGACGACAAAGAGCTGCATGTATTCCAAATTAAGTGCTAGCACACTCGTATCAACAAAGCTGACTGGCACACAACAAGTGAATAAACACGTATCTGAAATGTAAACGGATAATAAAACGGTATTTTTTGCACGCTAAACAATACACCAGCGGTAGACGACAAATTGCTGTATTGAAATTTAAGTGCAAGGAGGCCTCCTCCAGGACCTGTCCTCCGCCGTTGACACGGTCGACCACTCCGATCTACGCTACAAATCCCTCCTCCCTCGGCATCACGGACCTGGCCCTCCACACACGATCTCTTCGATAACCTCGTCTGACGGACATTCAGTGTCGCCTCTCACTCCTGCGAACCACCTCCTCCTCCCTCCCGCTCTCTGTTGGTGTCCCTCGGGGCCCTGTCCTGGGCCCACTCCTCCCTCTATTACACTCGGGTTTGGGTCAGTATAGCCTCCCTGGCTTTAAACCCCTGTCGCGGACCCCCCAGCTTTATTCTCCGGTCCTGTATTAACTTCTTTCTCCCGGTCCCAAAACCCCTATCATCCATTTCCCCCTTCTTCTCCTCCCGTCGCTTAAAACTAAATGTAGATAAAACAGAATTCATATCTTTCCACCGTCCCTCTCTCCCCCCCCTATCTTTCATCACTATTAATGGCCACACCCTCTCACCAGCTCCACAAGTCCGCTCCTTGGGATAACCTTTGATCCTTTTTTTCCTTAAAACCGCCATCCAAGCCCTCACCTCTGCCTGCGCCCCCACCTGAAAAATATTTCACGCATCCGCCCATTCCTAACTCTGAACTACTAAAACGCTGTCCCGCCCTCTCTCTCCCGCCTTGACACTGCAAATCCTTCTCTGTGGCCTCCCAGTTAGCACCCCCACTCCCCCCAACCTCCTCAACTCTGCTGCCCTTGATTCACCTCTCTCCTCGCTACTCCTCTGCCTCTCCCCTCTGCCAATTCCCTTCACTGGCTGGCCCCCTGCCCCCAAAGAATTAGTTCAAATTACTCACCCGACCCACAAGCTCCCTAACCTCTCCCCCCCATACATTCTGCCCAAAATTTCAGATACCCCCTCACCAAACTCCGCCCTCACAGGACCTTCTCCTTTCCCCTTCATAGTCCTCCATTAACCGTCTCCAGACTTCTCCCCGTGCTTCACCCCCACTCTGGAAGCCTTAAACCAAACATCAGACTCTTACAACTTTCACCAGTTTCAAAGCAACCTGAAACCCTTCTTCGGATAGCCTACAACCCCCATTAACCCCACCACCCCCATACCGGCCCCAAACATGTCGCCCACACTTTTGTCTTCCCCCTTTTTCCTTTTAGTTGTAAGCCCTCCGGGGAGGGGCCCCTTTCCCCCGTTTTATTACTAGTCTTTTTTTTCACCCTTGTAAATTTTTCCACATTTGTTATGTATGTAATTCCCCCTTTAAAGTACAGCGCCCTGGAATTAATGGCGCCTAAAATAAATAATATTTTTTTTTAAAAAATAAAAACAAAGTGGACTGACCAAAAGTGAAAAAACAGTATCTGAAATGTATAGGATAATAAACGGTATTTTTTGCACCTAAAAATACACCTGCGGTACGAAAAATTGCTGTATTCAAATTTTAAATGCAAAGGGGCCTCTATAAAAAGCTGGACTGGGCAAAAATGAAAAAACCGTATCTGAAAAGTATAGGATTAAAAAACGGTATTTTTTTCACCTAAAAAAAAACCCCGGGTGACGACAAAATTGCTTATTGAATTTAAATGCAAGGAGCCTCTTCAACAAAACTGGACTGACCAAAAGTGAAAAAAAAACCCTATCTGAAATGTAAGGTAAAAAAAGTGGGTTTTTTCATAGTGTTGAGGTTTTTATTGAAAAGTTGAAAACGGACGGTATTTACGTTGATCGGATTTTTGGGGATATGCGAAAATTTTGGTTAAATCTGTGCAAACTATTAATATTGTGCCATTTTCGACGCTTCTGTCATTTTGGCGGCCCGAAAACAGCTTTTCAGAATAGAGCAGGGTGAGTGGTTGGGGCGAGCGCTGGGTGTGTATGGTTGTGATTGGGGAAAAATCAATGACTTGTTTTACATGAACAGCCCTTCCTGTTTATGTCGTGGTGGGGGGGCCCCCCCCCCCCCCCCCCCCCCCGTGCAAATTTTTTTTTTTTAAAGACGTTTCCTTTTGCTTGTCCTTAAAAAATTTTTTAGATTCAGGATTTGCAGAAATTTTTGGTATTAGGCAGAGAATTTTTAAAAGGGGCATTACCGCTGTAAAGTCACAGGGGAAACGGGGGGGGGGGGGGGCCCCGGGGAAAAAACAGAAAGCTTTAAAGGATACTGGGTATTGTACGCCAAAAAATTTTTTTGACATTGCATTGCCTTTTTTTGGATAAGATCTTTTCTAGTAATGCGATCTATTTTTTAGGTGAAAACCCCACCCTTTTTTTTTTTTTAGATTTCTTTCGTAGGT
>JAODAL010023537.1:0-62498 GCA_025379985.1 Phyllomedusa bahiana
GTTGTAATTAACCTTACTTGTGAATTAGCTACAGGAAAAATTTATAATTTTGGCGTTAAAAGACGGTTTGTTTTTTCACCACACCAGCAAAACAACGCTTTTTTTTAACCTCGGGTGTAAATTGCGCCAAAGAAATGAGCCCCCCAAACTAGTACTTGTAGCGTGCTACAATTGCATGTTTTCCACGCCACACAACAAGAATACAGTTTAATTTAAACCTTTTTCTTGTGAATTAGGCTACAGGAAAAATTTTTAAAAAGTTTTTGGCGTTTTAAAAAGACGGGTTTTTTTTTTTTTTCAGCACACCACAAAACAATGCTTAATTTAAACCCCCGGAGTAAATTGCGCCAAAGAATTGAGCCGCACAAACTAGTAAGCTTTGTAGCGATTACAATTGGTGTTTTCACGCCACAAACAAGAGATACAGTTGTAATTAACCTTTGCTTGTGAATTAGGCACAGGAAAAATTTTTATTTTTGGCGAGAAAAAGACGGTTTTTATTTTTGTCAGCACACCACAAAACAACGCTTAAAAATTTAAACCCCTGGATTGTAAATTGCCCAAAGAATTGGCCCACAAAAATATAGCTTTGTAGCGTGTTACAATTCGTGTTTTTTTTTTCGCCCCACAACAAGAATACAGTTGTAATTAACCTTTGCTTTGAATTAGGCTACAGGGAAAAAAAAGTATATATTTTGGCGTTGAAAAAAACGGTTTTTTTTTTGTCACACACCACAAAAAAACGCTTAATTAACCCCTGGATGAAATTGCGCCAAAAATTGAGCCGCACAAAATATACTTTGTAGCGTGTTACAATTGGGGTTTTTTTCTACCCCCACCAACAAGAGATACAGTTGTAATTAACCCTTTTCTTTGATTTAGGCTACAGGAAAAATTTATATATTTTTTGGGGTTGAAAAAGACGGTTCATTTTTGCAGCACACCACAAAACAACGCTTAATTAACTCTGGGTGTAAATTGCGCCAAAGAAATTTACCGCACAAACTAGCGCTTTGTAGCGTGTTACAATTGCGTGTTTTCTACGCCACACAACAGAGATACAGTTTAATTAACCTTTGCTTGTGAATTGGGCTACAGAAAAATTTATGTATTATTGGCGTTGAAAAAGAACGTTTTCTTGGGGTCAGCACACCACAAAACAAAGTTGTGCCATAATTAACCCCTGGATTGTTAACTTGCCGCAATAGAATTGAGCATAGGCAGCCAAAAATGAAGTGGTAATTTGTATAGTAAAACTACGCTGTTTTCTTTAAAAGAATTACACACAGGACTGGCTTATTCCCCCTTGGATATTGAATGTATATGCAGCTGCCAGTGGAACGCACACTGGCGTGGATTTCAGATCCCAATACTCCCAAAAAATTAGAAATAGAACAATTAAGAGAACAGTCTCTGAGACAGCTGAGACAAAACCCACAGAAATCCGCTATAGATTAAAAATCAATTCTTCAGTAAGAGCTATCAGCCACGGCAGCACCTTCCCTGATCAGTACAGTGAGAGGAGTGTGACGCTCCCAGCGTCACCCCGGCTAAATAGAGCGAGGACGTCACAGAATCCCGCCGGTTCTCTGATTGGCTTCATCTCTGCATCATTGTCAGCAGCTTATGCCCTTCTTCCCCCAGAGTGCTTTGGCCCCATGTAGCGCCATGTGCTCCCATCCATTTTATCAATCAAACACACTTCCTTCACAAGAGCCTAAGTACCCCAAAGTTCGACTTCGTTCCGGAACCGAAGTTTCCTGAAATTCTAAATGAAGTCCACTTCGTTAAATCGATTCGCCCATCTCTAGTGACACTGTTTTTTTTTTTCTCCACCCCTCATAACATTTAAATAATAACAGCTGTATAAGTTTGTTATGTAGGGAAAAGGTTTTATATGTTATTTATTAGAGATGGACGAATTTCTAAAAATTCGGTTCGCTTCACCCCCTTCGCCGCATTCCCGACAAAAATACCTTCGAAGGCCCCGAATTACTTGGGGACGAAAAAAAAAACAGCGTTTCCCGGCTGCACGAGCCTGCAGTTGCTGTAGAACGTTGTGCCATGCTTAAAATAATCAGAGGGGAGCTTGGTTTTTGGTCCTTCATACAAATGTTGTTTTTAGATGACAGCACATGACTGCCGCCCGCACTAGAATCGCTTCACTCAAAAAATTCCCTGGCGACTGAAGAGGGCAAAACTGACCAAAAAACTGAGAGGGAATGTAGCCTGATAAAGTCCATGGCAGCGACAGTCAACGCAGAAAAAACAAGCTGGGCTCAGGTGGCAACATGAATCAGGACAGAGTGTTGAGGTGACGGACGGCGGTAGCCACAGCAGAAGGATGGCAGAGCAGTGGCACAATTGACATTCTGTAGGTGCCAAAAACAGGAGTAAGGCCAAAGAGTGGCACAATGACACCGTGTGTAGGTCACGCAGCAGGCCACAAGCAGCAGCATGAGGTCAGACTGTTGGCACAATGACACAGTGTAGTAGCACGGCAAGCAGCAGCATGAGTCCAGAGCAACAGTGGCACAATGCACATTCTGGAGGTTGGCAAAATAGAAGTGAGGCCACCGATGGCACAATGACACAGTGTTGGATTGCCAGCAGCAGCAGCATGAGGTCAGCAGAGGCACGAATGACATTCTGGAGGTGGCAAAACTGGAGTAGGCCACAGAGTGGCCCCAATGACAACAGTGTGGAGGGCACGGTCAGCAGACAGCATGAGGTCAGGCCAACGGCACAATGACATTCTGGAGGTGGCAAAACCTGGAGTAGGCCACAGAAAGTGCACAATGAACACAGTGTGGAGGGCACGGCAGCAGCAGCAGCAAGAGGTCAGAACAGTGGCGACAATAACAATCTGGAGTCTGCAAAAACTGAGTAGGCCACAGTGTGGCACAATAACACAGTGTGGAGGGCACGGCAGCAGCAGCATGAGGTCACGCAGTGGCACAATGACATTCTGGAGGTGGCAAAAACTTTAGTAGGCCACAGAGTGGCACAATGACACAATGTAGAAGTCATGGCAGCAGCAGCATGAGGTCAGACAGTGGCACACATAATGATTCCTGGAGGTGGCATACCAATAGGAGTAGGCCACAGAGTGGGCACAATGACAGAGAGTGAGGAGACGGCGGCAGCAGCAAGAGGTCAAGAGATACACAATGACATTCTGGGAGGTGCAAAAACAGTAGTAGCCACAGAGTGGCACCTATGACAGAGATGGAGTTGATGGCAGCATCACATGAGTCAGACAATGGCACAAATGACATTCTGGAGTGCAAAAACAGGAGTAGGCCACGAGAGTGGCCCAATGATACAGTGTGGGAGGTCACGGCAAGCAGAGCAGCATGAGGTCAGACAGTAGCACAATGACATATCTTTTAGGTGGAAAACAGTAGTAGGCCACAGAGTGGCACAATAACAAGAGTGGAGTGCATGGCGACAGCAGCATGAGGTCAGAGAGTGGCAACAATGAAATTCTGAGGTGGCCAAAACAGTAAGAAGGCCCCAGAGTGGCACTATGACAGAGAGTGGAGGTGCACCGGCGGCAGCAGCATGAGGTCAGGCAGGTGGCACAAAGACATTCTGGCGGTGGCCAAACCATTAGTAGGCCAACAGATGGCACAATGACAGAGAGGGAGGGCACACAGCACAGCATGAGGTCAGACAGTCTGGCACAATGCATTCTGGAGGTGGCCAAACTGGGAGTAGAGCAACAAGTTGCACAATGACGAGAAGTGGAGATGACGGCGGCAGGAGCAACAGCATGAGGTCAGAGAGGGCACAATGACACAGTGTGGATGTCACGGCACCACAACAGCAGCAGCAGCATGAGATCATAAAGTGGAACAATGACATAGTGGTGAAGGTGGTGGCAATACCAGTCCCGGTAAAGATGGGTTGGAGGGCAGATGAGACACTGTCACAGATGTGTGGCATCATCGGCGGTGTGGAGCATCAGAAATGTGAATGTGGCAGTAGTGTGAACCCAGAACTCATTTCTCTACAGTTTTGGGTGATGCGTCATGGCTGATGTAGTCTGGCGCCTAGGCATTGGGTGGTGTGGAAATCCTGGCCGATCCACGCTTTATTCGTCAGTCCGTTTTTCCACATTACCCCGTGGACAACGCGGTTTTTCTCCTTGGGTGTAACGATTGGCCCCCCCAGCACTGAACCACCCGCTCTGATGCCGACACTACTGGACCGGCATGAAAGCTTCTCCACTGCAAACTCGGCAAATTGCGGCCACACATTCAGGTTTGCTGCCCAGTAGTCAAGCCGATCTATCCTAACTGGGGTGGCAGAGTGCTGTCCCCAAGTAAAGCCACCACCTGTTTGGTTCAGGGTCTTGCTCCAGGTCCCTGCTGCAGCTGCTGCTGGCAACTCACCCTCACTAGGAGGGTGAAGGAAGCTACTCATCAGTGGACTCCAACTTAGGTTTCTGCTGATGGAGCTGGTACGCTCCTACCCCCCCCCCACTACCACCTTCCCCCATCAGCGCGTCAGTAGTACGAGAGCCTGAAGAACCCCCCGGTTCCAGACCTGTCGAGGAGGAACGTTGCGCACAAAGGGCAGCGGCCAACTGACTACAAGGATTTCCCTATAGTATTAGAGTTTTGTCCTCCTCACAATAGCTGGGAAAAAGGCTCCCATTTTGACCGTAGCAAGGGTCCAATAGGGTCGGAGAGCCCGAAGTCATCCCTCTGCCTGGATGCTCCTGACTATTCCGGCTCGTCACTACCAGGCAAATCACATGCTGGCCGGGCTTCCTGCCAAGTGACTACGAGGCTCTGCCTGCCCTCCATCCTCCACTGTATACTGCCACGGTCTTGCGGTCAACTGCCTCGTCTTCCTCATCTCCATCTACCTCCTCCAGCCCTGCTTCCTGCTCCATCCTCTCTTGTCACCTGGGTAGAAAATCCACGTCATTTTCCACCAGACAATGCTTCTGCTCCAATGTCCTCCCTCCTCCTCCTCCTCCTCCATTTCCCGCACCATACTCATGTGGCCGCGAAGATGTATCGCCACGTCTCCAGTCGCCCTGCCCAACAATTTTTACAGCAGCTGTTCCAGTACATGGATGCAGTGGAATGAATATCATGCCTAGTCCTGGACGACGGACAAATAACGTGGCCTCCTCGAATGGCCCTCAACAAACGCAGGTTCCACGCATAGCTGTCACTGGCTGACATCAAAGTTACACAAGGAGTACTCCTGTCCACCTGGATCATCAAAAAATCGTTAATTGGCCTTTCTCTGTCAAACAGTCTCTAACATCCAACTGGATTTCAATGGGTTGAAACATCGCATATCAGAGTGAGTTGGGGAAGGCCGTTTTGCCGTGCCACTCAAGAGGGTGGTCCTGGCTTTGTATGAATAGATTGGAAGTGCATGCATGCCATTTTCAAGAACTTTTTCTGAAGATCGGTGAAGACTTCAGGAGAACCTTTTGACAACCAGATTGAACACATGCGCCATGCAGGGCGCATGGGTCATCCCTCCTCAGTGCAGCGCGGACACCATGTTCCTCCCATTGTCCGTCACCATGGTTCCGATTTGCAGTTGGCGCGGAGAAAGCCACACATCGATTTCTTGCTGCATGACGCGGAGCAGTTCCTCCCCTGTGTGACTTCGTTCGCCGAGGCAAGCCAGGTGTAGAACTGCGTGACACCGCTGTGCCCTACACATGTGGTATGATGGAGCAGTACTTGTGGAGGCTGATGGTGGTGGTGGTGGAGGAGGAGGCGGACGTTAGCGCAGGAGCCGCAGTTTGACAACGTGGAGGAGAAAGCGGCGTCTCCTGTCCAAGTTGTTGGTGTGCCTGGCGGAAGCACATTCACCCAGTGGGCGTAAAGGACATGTACTGGCCCTGACCGTAGTTACAGCTCCAGACGTCCGCGCTGCCGTGCACCTTGGAACAAACCGATAAGCTCAAGGACTGGCCCACCTTCTGTTCTACATATTTATGAAGTGCTGGTACTGCCTTTTTGGAAAAGAAATTACGGCTTGGAACTCTCCATCTCAGCTCGGCACAAGCCATTAGTTCTCTGAACGGTGCAGAGTCCACCATTTGGAAAGGGAGGGACTGCAGCACCAACAACTTGGACAGGAGCACGGTCAGCTTCTGCACCTTAGGATGGTTGGACGCATACTGTTGTCTCTTTGCAATCGCCTCGCTGAACGACTGCTGGCGCCATGAGTAGCGAGGAGCAGGAGCATCTGGACCGGGAGATGATGTCAAAGAGAAACAGCTCCCTTCTGCAGAGGTGGTGGAGCCTTGACTGGCTGCAATGGCATGCGTGCCACTGGGCGCTGCTGCTGCTTTTGCTGCGGCCGCAGGATGGACCACCACATCTGAGCCACGTTTCTCCCAGGCCACCGGATGGTGACGCTGCATGTGTTGACGCAGGGCCGTGGTGCCAACGTTAGCTCCCTGGCCACGCTTCACTTTCTGCCTACAGATTCTACATATACCCATATTCGGCTCCTCCGGTGTCTTAGCAAAGAACTGCCACACCGCCGAGTATCGGATTTTACCGCCAACGCTCCGCACTGAGTGACTACTGCCGCCGCTGCCTCGCTGAGCCCCTGTGCCGCTACTTTCTTGGACCTGCGAAGCGGGTTTTTTACCCCGTGGCCGCTTGGCTCCCGACCTCACACTGCTGCTATCCTGCTGACTCACGGCCACACAACCCACTTGCTGGCTGCGCCGCTGCCTGACGCGCAAGCTGACGCCCTCTTCTCCTGACGATGATGAAGCCCTTGCCTCACCCGCTCCCAAGTGCGGTCGGCTACATCATCATCTATTTGTGTTTCATCGTCACTGCTGTCCTCATCACCGGTCTTGGTATGCAGAGGCTGACCCCTCACAACATGACCTCCCATGCCACTCTCAACATCTATACTTTGCCGCCTACTGCAAGAAGCAGGGGATATTGGCCCCATTTCTTCGCTGCCAAGTAGCTGCTGACTGCCCTCCTCAAATTGTTCATCCTCGCTATATAGTGGCGCTGAGCCCAGACCACATAGTAGATCTCTGGCTGAGGGAACCGGATGGGACAGAGGCGGGTTGAGGACAGGTGAGGGCCGCTGACCCGCTCCCGGCCATGCCAACTAAGGGTTGTGTTTGAGTTCCCACCGACTCTTGGCTGGGGTTGTCAGATGTCATCTGGAGGAAGTGGATGACCTAGTCAACCAATCAAGAACCATTGGGTCACGGCCGCTAGATGACAGCGGCAGTTGTGGCCTCACCGAGTGACCCCTGCTGCGACGTCCCCTTGCTGTGCTGCGACCTGGGCCTGGAATGTTTGTGCCTCTGCCACTCGCAGGTGAAGAGCCTGCCACCTCTCTGTCTGACATACTGTTTGTTCTAAAATGTACAGACACTGTTTGATGAAGTATCTGTTATGAAAAAGCACCCCCTGTATTTGACCCCAATGAACCCGAAAAAGTTGGGATCCCCTTTGGATATAAATTGCGCTCCACAAAGGGGCGGGAAAAAATTTATTGTATGGCCGTTTAAAAACTCTGTTTTTTTATGAATATAAAAGCAAAACGGCTTAAATTTAAACCCTTCTAGAATTTTTTCTACAGAATTTCTTTGGGGGGGTAAAAAACAAGTTTCTTTTACCAGTACAACGCAGAAAAACGCTTAATTTAACCCCTGGATGTAAATTGCGCAAAATAATTAAGAAACCCAAAAATCGGCTTGTAGCTTTTTACAAGGGCGTGTTTTCTACGGTTAAACAAAAAAGAAAAATTGTAATTTAACCTTCGCTTGTGAATTAGGCGCAGGAAAAAAGTATTTTTTTGGCGGGAAAAAGACGGGTTTTTTTTTGTCACACAGCGAAAAACAAGTTAATTAACCCCCGGATGTAAATTTTGCCAAAAAATAGCAAACCCCAAAACTAGGCTTTGTAACGTGTTACAAGGGTGTTTTTACCCCAAAAAACAAAGAAAAAATATTGAATTAACCCTTTGCTTTTAATTATCTAAGGGGGAAATTTTAATTTTTTGGGGTGAAAAAACGTTATTTTTGTCCCACAGCAGAAAAACAAGCTTAAATTTAACCCCGGATTAAATTGCGCCAAACATGACAACCACACACACACTTTGTAGTGTGTTACAATGGGTGTTTTCTTCTCAAACAGAGGGAAAAATTTTAATTAAAACCCTTTCCCTTTTGAAATTAGCTACAGGAAAAAAATCCTTTTTTTTTTCCGGGAAATAAACGTTTTTTTTTGTCACCACAGCCCAAAAAACGTTAAATTTAACCCCCGGTGTAAAATTCGCAAAAGAATTGGCAGCCCAAAAAAGAAGTGGTATTTTTATTATAAAAAGCTGTTCTTTTAAAAGAATACAAAAGGAACAGGCTTAGACACCCTTGGGGTATTCAATGTTGTGAGAGATAGCTTAAAATGTTTGCAGCTGACTGGACCACATGGACTTTTTATCCAATCCCACAAAATCAAAATTTAAAAGTTTAAAAGAAGCATCTCTGAAAATAGACACCCCCCCCCAAAAAAAGCTGTATAAAATGAGTTTTTTAGTATCGCTTAATAAGCAGGCGGAGCACCTTTCCCCAATCAGTACAGTGAATCTATGAGCTCCCACTCGCGCCCGGGCTTATATAGGGGGTGACGCACGAAACCCCCGGGGTTGATTTGGGTTTTCTCTGCAATGTCATGCAGGGTATGCCCTTCTTCCTCCAAGTTTTTGCCCCCTGAAAACCCCTGTGCTACACCATTTTTCAAACAAAAACACACTTTTTCACCCGAACCCCCAAACTTTGACTTCGTTCAAACCCAAGTTTCCTGAAATTTTAAAAATTCCATTCGTTAGAAACAATTCGCCCATCTCTAACTGTAACCCCGTAAGTTTAAAGCCCCCTGTACTCTCGTCCAGCCATGTCCCCCTCTTCCCCACTATGTCATTTTTTCTTAGCTATTAGTATTTGTTCATTATTTTTTTTGGTCAACTCCCGGCATTGGGTTTGCATGCAATTTAGAGATTTTCAGTTTTTATTCCTGTCTCCCTATTCTTTTTAACTATTGCTACACCCCCCTCCCTCCACCCCCACCCCCCCTGTTTTATTCCTAATTCCCAGCTCTCTATCTTCACTATCTTGCATGCTTTCTTTGTGGTTACCCCCTCCCCCCCCCCCAGTCCCTGGGTTTAAATATTCCTCCACCTTCCTGGCCATTTTGTCCCCCAATACAGCTGAACCCTCCCCATTTAGGTTTTGGTCAGTAAACAAATTCATTTACATCTCAGCAAGGGAGGTTCCAAACCTCCAATGCAGATGTGAATGTGGTCTAAACGATTTTTGGCAAAAGCAATACTACTTTATTTTACTTTATATGTGTTTTACATTATGTTTTATTGTTTTTTTGACTGTATTGTGTTTATGGCTATAAGTAATGAATTACTACATACAGTATAGAAGCACCGACTTGGTTGCTAGTGTGCATGTCCAATAGATCATTTATCCAAACAGTGTCACACTACTTTGTATAGTGTCACTTTTTGTTTGGGAAGGGCTGTGGGCAACTACAGTATAGAAGCGCTGGCCAGCCTCCTGACTAGCACTTATGTACAGCAGATAATTAACTGCTAGGCATGTGCACTAGTTAGGCAGCAGGCCAGCACTTCTATTGTGTAGTTCCCAAACAAAACATCACACTGTACAAAGTAGTGTGATACAGTGTTCAGGAAGGTTGGTGGGCAGGGACACTGTAAAAGTGTGCCCAGCAGATAATGATCTTCTGCGAATGCACGCTAGTCAGGAGGCCGGCACCTCTATGTGTATGTAGTAGTAAGGCTTGGTTCACATCTGTGTCGTAGGTTCCTTTGAAAACCTTTGTCACAAAGTTAAAAAAGGAAAGAAAAATCCATTTCACACTGCTGTGGTATCCGATGTTCCCAACGAACATGAGAATGTGAACCAAGTCAAAGCAATGACGTTCCGAACTGAACAAACACAACAACATGTCAACAGCATTCTACAAACGCCAAGAGACAGCCAAAGAGAATATATGAACTATTTTAAAAATACATCTCTTCCACTTCTTGGATACATGAAAACCTAAGGTTCTCAGCTCATATTTTTGATCAAAACTGTGAGAGCCCATCCACCATGACATGGTGACCTCAGTTAAGATGGTGACCTACACTATAATATATCTTGCTTGGTGCCTTTTCAAGCACCATACTTTCAAAGAATCAAGGTCCCAACTACTCTACTGATTAAAAACATCAGTGTGAATGGGTGGAGTGCATGACCAAAATGGAGAATAGTCATTCCCCCATGCAAAGAATCTAAAAACAAAAACTGATCAGCACATCTACAACTATTTTAAAGAAAATTATGTGGGTGCACACTGGCATGGTGGCAAAGAAATGCAAACAGCATATCAGCAGCTCTCTTCAAATGCCAAGAGACAGTCAAAGTGAATATATGAACCATTTTAAAAATGCATCTTTGTCACTTCTTGGATACATGAAAGCCTGAGGTTCTCAGCGCATACTTTTGATCAAAACTGCAAGGGCCCATTTACCACAACAAGGTGATCTCCGTTCAGATGTTGACCTACATTTCAACATACCTCGCTTGGTGACTTCTCAGGCCCCCATTACTTTCGGTGAATTATGTTGTTGTGTATGCATTGTTTGCTGCTACGCCAGTGTGCACCTACTAATTTTCTTGAAATGGTTTTGGATGTACCGATCAATTTTGTTTTTAGATTGTTCCGAACGGAATGTCATTGTGAGGGACGCACTAGTCGACACACTAGTCTCACAGAGCACCCGCACCAAAAAGGGCAAACCCCCAGAACCTCTTCCTGAGCTATTCCTAGTAAAATGGGTGCCAAATGGACGAAAGACAAAGCGCACGACAAACAGAAAACAAACAGAAAAAGGTCAGATGAGCTGAGGTCACACAAGGAAAATACGCAGTACCAAAGGAGCAAGCATGAGAGTAACCAGAAAGGCACACTAAGTTCCAGAGCCAAAGAAATACAACCAGCAAAATCCAAACAGCAAAGTACAAACCGAACAGCTTGGACATGGAAGCAATCGGAAGCAGAGCCAGACAGAGAGGAAGAGGTTTAAATCCCCCGCCCCAGCCAGAGATTGGTCCAAGTACTTAACCCCTTAAAGGGGTTGTCTCACTACAGGGATTGCTTTTTATTTTAAAGATCTTACAAAAACAAGTCACTTTGCAATATGTGTCCATTAACAATGTCCTACCTATTCTGAGATATCCCCTCTTATATGGGCTGTATCAGCTCCTCAGGTTGCAATAACTACAGACCTGTTTGATCTATCCTGACTGGTTGCCAGCACTGGTTACTATAGCTACAGACCTGGCTTCTACTTCAGCCTAGTGAAAGCCAGTAAACATGCCCCTGAATTAAAATGAAACCAAGAAAACAGGACTGAGGTAAGATGAATCAATGTAGTGAGACAACCCCTTTAAGCGCCACGCAGAACCCTGGCTGAGGCTGCAACAGACAGCCTTTAAAGGGCATGTAGTGTAGTCCTAACAGTCATCACTTACAGCCATAACCACAATACAGTCGATAATGTAAACAACAATGCAAAAAACATGTAAATTAAAATAAAGTATAGTGATATTATTTTTACCATAATTAGCTTCATTATTTATTATTTATTTTTAAATGGACAACACCTTTAATTTGAATGCATTTTTATTGCTTGATGTGACCCATAGTCTTATAGTCAAGCTAGGTGCTCATGTTTATGGTGGAGATGACAGCCATTGCCTGTATGTTGCTATCATCATTACCAAAGAACATGGCATACAGCTATATTCACATTGGTGAAATAAACCTCCTTTAATCTCTTAATGAATTCTCCCTTTTTAAAGACATTTTTATGTTCTGTGTCTGTCCTATCCATCATCCAATGCGGCTTCCAATGTCCAGTTGTCCTTTATTTGTTCCCATCTACGGTCACTTTCTGGGATACATTAATGCACTCTGCAGGTCTGGTTGTCATAGCAACAACAATCCAAAAGGAGAAATCTTGAATCTCAGAGAGATCACTTATATGTAGCTTTTTGATTTTCTTGCTTGTTTTCCTGATAATAGACTATAGATTACTTGGTCTGCCTCTGGAAATATATATCGTGGTTTCTGTCTCTACTGAAGTATAATACATGGAAACAGAATTATATCATTTTAACTAGTTCCTGTCCGTGTCATCTACCCCCCTTCCTAACCAGGCACATTTTAATTATTCTTAGTACACACAGGTTTGAACACCATAACACTTTCTCTTGCTTGGTATTCTAATAATATTTTTGTCTTATTTCCAAGGTTCATTAGCCTTTAATTTTTATGTAATTATTACATTCGGGTTTTTTTATTTAGTACAAGGGAAAATAGTATAAAAAAAATCTGTTTTTCACATTTTTTAATTAATTTATTTTTTAACAGCATAAGTATAAAATAAGTTTTGTAATTGTGTCACTTTTTCGTCACGAACTTTTACATATAGGTGATATAAAGTTTTAGGGTCATCAAGAGCAGGGTTAAAAGTTGCACTTTGGCCTGTTAGGCAATGTCTACGCTGCAGAGGACAAAAAAACGATCAGAAAACCAAGTACTAAAAACGTTCAGAAAACTGAGTTTTTTGTCCACTGCCTGGCAAAAGCAGCTGAAAAAACATCAGTTTTTTGGAGCTTTTTTTTTTTTTTAAAAATGCCAGTATTGTAAAAAAAAAAAAAAAACGCTGAAAAAACAGCCATAGACTCCAAATTTTTTATTTTTTTCCCCGTCAGTCGTTTTTTTTCCCCAACCCTTTTTAAAAAAAAGACCCAGCAAAAAACAAACAGAAAAAAGAGCTTGTGGAGACCCCGGACGTTTTTTTATAGACGTTATGGGAAACTGTTTTCAGTATTTTTTTTAAATTTTTAGAAAAGAAAAACCTGAAAAAAAAGGGGTTTTTTTGCCATGGAGACGTAGCCTTAATGTTTTTTTTTTAAAAATTTTTATTTTGTGGTTTTGTTTGGTTTTAAAGTTTATTTTACATATTGTGCCCCATAAGGGCCCGGGAAAAAGACCTCCAGGGGGCATGTTTACATCTCTTATTTTGTTTCTCTGATTTTGATTTCTCCTGTAACTGGCTGGTATATTAGCCCCAGTTACAGTGGAAATATAGGGAAAACAACCCCCATACTTAATATAGAGCTGATCTGGGTATAAGAAACCCAAACGCATCGGGTGGCTGGCGGGAACTGACTGACAGTGGGGTAAGCAGGAAGGGGGGAAAGGTCAAATTAAAACGAAATGGGTACAGTGGGTTGAAAGGTGGGGACAGTAAAAAACCATCCCTGTCTTCTCAGCGAAGAGCCAGCTAATGCTGACAGCCAGCTCTCCGTCCCACAGGGTGACAAAATTGGGGTACACTGCAATCTCGCACGACGTTCCAGAACGTAATTTCAGAGATAGACCCGGGCATGCTTGGTTTGGGAATAGTCCCAAAAGGAGGTTCCCCGCAAATGATAGATTTCGCTATTGGAAAAGTCTGTTTTTCGGGAAATTTTCGCATAAATCTGAGGTGATATCCTTGTATTTCCGCAACAGATACCCAGATTTCCGGGGATCTCGGGTTTTCCCGCGGGTTTCCTGTCACTTCTCTTTTCGGCTCTGTGATTTCAAATCAACAGTGGAAAAAATCTGTTTGGCAGTTCACAATGAACACTATTACACAAACAGGGTGCAGGTTGCAAGTGGATTTTGATGTAGATTCCATAAGCTCCTGCAATTGCATTCTGTAAGTGAAAATTAAAAAAAATAGTCAGCAGTGAAATGACTTGAAGAACCAGTTAGGAATTATCTATTTGCTTTTGGTTTATTTACAGAACTGACATATTTTAAACCTTTATGCACTCAATGTATTGGGCTTTGTCTCTAGCAAAAAATTCAACCTCCTTTTCTAAGTCTTACAATAGAGCTAGTTATACAGTATGTGAGAACAGAGCTGTTTTATCTATAAGGCACACTGGGCAGTTGACTAGGGGCATATGGGCTCTGAGTGGTCAGAGTTATGTCCCTGGAAACCTCAGGATGTTATTGTGCCCTGCCAATTAGTCCTGTTCACTGATAAGTTTTATTGCATTTTTTTGTTCCAATTGAAGGGTTCACTATTAGGGATGGGGGCCCAACCTACCTAGGGTCCTACCTACATGGGGCTCTGCTTTTCAAAGGCATTGTTTGTGACCTAAGAACAGATAACACAGTATCTGTATGACCATTATGTAGTAGTATCATACATAGAAAATGGTCTTGTCGCTACTTATATGTACATATAATATATATTACTGTATATGAATGAATATGTATGTATAAATATATATATATAAGCCGGAACTTTACATACACTATATAAAAAGGCACAGATGCATGTTTTTCTCACTATCTGATAAGAAATTAGAATAAATCTTACGAGTTTTAGGTCAATTAGGATTACCACAATTCTTTATATTTGTCAAATGCCAGAATAATGAGAGAGAGAGAATTTTATAAGGCATTTTTATTACTTTCTGCAATGTCAAACATTTACCTACAGTACACTAGGATTACTGTGCCTTTAAACAGTTTGGGAAAGCCCATATGATGATCTCATGTCTTTGGAAGAGAATTGTGGACTTGCACAAGTCTGGATCATCCTTGGGTGCAATTTCCAGATACCTGAAGGTGCCTCATTCATCTCTACAAACAATTATACCCAAGTACAAACAAGATGGGAAAGTCCAACCACCATATCGCTCAGGAAGGAGATGGGTTCTGTGTCTCACAGATGAATGTGCTTTGGTCCGACATGTGCATATCAACTCAAGAACAAAAGCAGAAAACCTTGTAAAGGTGCTGGCAGAAGCTGGTAAGATTATTCACAGTGAAATGAGTACTGTATCAGCATGGGCTGAAATGGCCACTCTTCCAGGAAGAAGCCATTACTCCAAAAGAAAGATATAAAATCCAGATTAATGTTTGCAAATGCACACAGGAACAAAGACCTACATTTTTTGAGACATGTCGTGTCAGCTGACAAAACTAAAATTGAACTGTTTGGCCATAATGACCATCATTACATTTGGAGGAAAAAGGAAGAAGTTTGGAAGCCTAAGAAGACCATTCCAACTGTGAAACACAAGGGTGGCAGCATCATATTGTGGGGTTGTTTTACTACAAGAGGGACTGGTGCACTTCACAAAATAGATGGCATCAAGAGGAAAGAAGATTATGTTGCAATACTGAAGCAACATCTCAAGACATCAACCAGGAAGTTAAAGCTTGGGGAGAAATGGGTCTTCCAAATGGACAATGACCTGAAGCATATTGCCAAACAGGTTACAAAGTGACTTAAGGATAACGAAGTCAATGTTTTGGAGTGGCCATCACCAAGCCCTGATCTCAATCCTATTGAAAATGTATGGGCAAAGCTGAAAAGGCAGGTGTGAGCAAGGTGGCTGTCACAGGGGTCGCGGCTGCTCGCGACCATCCTCTGCGGTCCGGGTCCTGCGCCGCTTTTTTCCCCCTCCACACCCCCTGTGAACGCTGCTCCCGCCGTCCGGCCCCCCCGCACCGTGCCCCGCTGTTTAAAGGGGCGGCCCGCTACGCTCGCTGATTTTAAGGGCCCCCTAATTGGTCCCATTGTCAGGCGCTGGTTCTTTTAAGAAACGCCCCCAGCACTTCCCCAGTCTGTTGTGTGTTTTCCGTGAGATTAGGAGTTTGAGTCGTATTGTCCCCGTGTACCGTCCGCTTGCTTACGTTTCCCTGACCCTGCCTGTTTGCCGCTTGTCGTGACCATCTGCCTGTCTCTGACCCCGAACCTCTGCCCCCCAGCCTGCCTTTACCTTTTCCCCGACTCCCCCTCTGGTTAGCTTTGTACCGCTGAACCGGCCCCCATCGCAAGCAAGTACGTCGGGGGGTTAGGACCGGGTGCCTCACGCCGCAGAAAGCCTCCCGTTTTGCGGCGGGCTTGGTGAATCCCGGGGGCTACTTGACCCCCGCTCCCGGCGTGGTTAGCTATCATCGCTTGCGGTGGTCCAGCGAATACCTCTGCATTACGTAGGACGGCCATGGATTCCGCAGGGTACCTTGTCGCCTCCGGGATGTCCAAGGCATCGCCCACAAAAGCCAATATTGACCAGCTACGGCCATGATGCAGAACCTGGCACCATTACCTCCCCCTGCCGCCGCACCTGCATCGTTCTCCGGATCCTTGCCAACCCTGCCCCGGTTTCTGGCCCCACTCTGCATCTGGCTCCCCTCACGCTACGATGGAGACCCCAAGAAATGCCGTGGGTTCATCAGCCAGTGTCCATTCACTAGAGTTGATGGGGTCAATTCCCACGAGGTGCCAAAGGGGGCCCTTCATAATCAACCTCTTTTTGGGATACGTTTGGTTGGGCTACGACAATGGGATCGAGGATCTTGACGCCGACCTGAAAACCCTTCCTCCGGGGGTTCCGCCGGTCTTTGAGGAACCTGGTGTACTTTTTTGGCCCCGCAGCACTGCCCCCGGCTTGTCGGGGACCCACAGCGATAGTATTAAAATTTTGGGTTTTTATTCCTTGGGAGCTGGACGGGAAATTTAACGAAGCTTTGGTGGCAAATTTTGGCGGTCCTCGGAGAATCAAGGATGAGCTCACCGCTCGGGATCACCCAGCTGCTTTGGGTGATTAATCCACTTAGCCACCGAGTCAATATTCGGTTGCCGAAAGGAACAAGTTTCCGCCTTAAAGGGGGGAGGTCGTCCATCCACCCGTTTACCCCGCTTGGCCCCACTTCCAGCGGCCACCTCTTCCTCCCCCGATGGTGCTGAGGAAGAACCTTGCGGGTTTGGAGAGCCCCCCTGTCCCAGGAGGAAACGGTCCCGGTCCCCAGAAGCAGCTGTTTTCTTTGTGGCGGTTCGGCTTTTATTGGGGCTGCCCGGGCGCCCGGGAAACTTGCACCTAGGGCTCATAGGGAGGCATCCCTGGTGCAGAGGGGGCCTCTCCCCGCCCATCCCCGTTTTATTTTGGTGTTTCCCAAAAACAGCACCTTTCGGGTTTCCCCCTTTTATTGATTAGGTCGGCGGGGAAATTTCCAAAGCCACGAACTTGTGACCGGTTTCGCTCCAGTGATTGTTGCAGGAACCCATGTTTGTTTGTCGGCGTGGCAAATCCCTAAGGACGCTATCCGTTCGTACTGCCCCCCTCCCCTTGCGTTTGCGGCTCTTCAAAGGAGTTTTGCAATTCTCGTCTGCCTCCCTCCCCGAAATTTTTCGGGGCCCCTCCTGGTTGCAGGCCTCCCCAGCCCTTGGTTTGGAGCACTGGTAAGTCATGCGCGGGGGTTCACTGTCTTCGCGTTGCCTGTCGAAGCCACAACTGCCCTGGTCCCCTCCCTGAAATCTCCCCAAGCCCACCGGCCTCCCACGCTTCTTGGCTTTGTGACGTCTTTTGGGAAAAAACAGGCCAAAAAACGCTTCTCCACAGGGCCCCTTATGATTGTCCCATTGATCTGAAACCTGGCGTACCCCCCTCAGGGCGGGTCTACCCCCTCTCCCCCCGGGAAAAGGGCTTGTCTGAGTACTCGGGAAACCCCCAAAAAGGCTTCTTCGTAAGTCCTCGTCTCCGGGGACCGGCTTTTTTTTTTGTGGAGAAAAAAAGACTGGTCACCCCCCCCATCGAAATTGGGGCTTAAATAAAATTACGATAAAAAAAACCACCCTTCCCCCTTATCTCCGAATTTTTCGACCCCCTGGAGGGGCGAAAATTTTTTCCAAGCTGGTCTACGGGTGTTTAATTTTAACCCGCTTTCGAGAAGGCGATGAGTGGAAAAGGCGTTTAATACGCGGGATGGCCACTTCGAGTTTTTGGTTATCCCCATTCGGTCTTGTAGGCCCCTCCTGTTTTTCAGAATTTTGTCAATGGGATCTTCGGGACCTCTCTACGTCTGTGTGATTGTTTACTTGGGACGTATTCTTTTTTTTTCCCCCTGATCTCGAACTCATCCCCACCCGCCCGCCAGGTCCTCGGGCGACTCCGCACCAATCAGCTTTTTCCCAAAACCCGGGAGAAGTGCCTCTTTAAGTCCCCGTTTAAAACCCTTTTAGGGACTCGTTCGAAAAAGGGCCCCGGGTGACCCTTAAAAAACCCTCGCGTGTTCAGTGGCCAAAACCGGGGGGGGCCTTCGGGCCTTTTCAGCGTTTTTGGGGTTTTATTTTTATATTATAGAAAATTATATAGACAATTTATCCCAACTTTCTACACGTGGTCCCTTGGTGGCTCTAACAAAAAAAAAACGCCCAAACCCAAATCCTGGCCCCCAGAAGCTCAAGAACCTTAACCGCTCAAAGTGCATTCGCCAGCTCCCCGGGCCTGTCTCGCCCAGCCCTAACCCCCCTTTTATCTGGAAGGGATGCTTTTTTCGGGGCCCGGGGCTGTCCTCCTGCGAGTCCTCTTTTGGTAAAAATACTTGTGGTTTTTTTTCCAAAATGTTCTCTCCCCGCCGTGAAGAATTTTTAAAATTGGGGATCGCGAATTATGGCCCTTAAGGGCTCAGAAGAATATCGTCACCTGCTGGAGGGGGCCCCCCTATTGACACTTCACGGACCCACAAAAACCTCCTATATCTTCAGGCGGCTAACCTTGAACCCCCCGGGAAGCCAGTTTGGACTTTTTTGCCCGTTTTAACTTTCCCTCTCATTTTCGGCCCCCCCCGGGGAAAAAGTCCAGACTGCGCCTATAGTTCTTAGTACGGGGGGGTCTTGGCCTTTCCCCAGCACTTTTTCCCCCCAGAAAGACCGGCCCCGGCCGCCCCCCTGGATCTCCAACACCTCCCCCCCGGGAAGCGTTGTGCGTCCTGCCTTTTGGCCTAGAATCCTAATGGGGACATTTTTGCCGTGGGATCCAGGAGTCCATAGGGCGCTACAATGGTTTTCCCGTTATTACTGGTGGCCCACCTTGCTAAGATGTCAGGGACTTTTTTCTGGCCTGACCTCCGTGCCCACAATAAAGGTCCTCGTCTCAAACCCGCGGGGCCTTCTTTGCCTTCCCGTGCCGGAAAAAAAAAACCGGACCCAGTAGCCATGGATTTGTTCAGACCTCCGCCCTCATCGGAAACACGGGATCTGGGTTTGCCAAAATATTTCTCCCGATGGCCACTTTATCCCCCTGCCTGGGTTAATTCCCGCACCCGCCGGGCCCCAATTTTTTTCAGTCATGTTGCCGGTCTTCCTTTCACATTGTCTCTGATGGGGGGTAAAAACATCGCTAATTTGGGGAGCTCTGTATGGCCAAAATTTCAGGTTAGCTGGACTTCTTATCTGCATACTACCCTCAAAATTAAAGGGAGGTAGAGGGGTTAACCAGGGGGGGGTACCTTAAAAAGGCATTTTTTGGGGTCCCTCGTCAAGATAACTGTCTATCTTCTCCCGGCAGAGTTTTCCTATAACTCTTAGGGGCGGAATGCTGGGGCCTCCCCTTTTTTTGTCGCTTTGGGTTTTCATCCCTGCCCCCTCTCCCCCTGCTGCCTCTGATGTCCCGGCGGGTGCCCCCAATAAGGGGCATAAAAAGGTCTTGGCAGCTACTCGACAGGCCCCTTTCGGGCTTCGCTCGCCCAAAGTCCAGGCTGAAGGTACCCTAGGCCCCCCCCCTATTTGAGCCAGGCGTAGGGTTTGGTTGTCCACCAAGACATCCGTTAAAATCCCCGCACAAGTTAGGCCCCAAATACGTAGGTCCTTTTGGGTACTTTGGCGACTAAACCCCTTTCCTAAGCTTCGCTTCCCCCCACCCTCGTATCCCGAACGCTTTTTATGTCTCTCTCCTAAAGCCCTGGTGTGAATGTTTTCCTGGGGGTCTGTCTGCCTTCCCTGTGGGCCAATCTGATAACATCTTTGGGCAAGGAGGGTTGTGGAGAGACTTTAGGGGGGGAAACGGGTTTTTCTCTTGTTTTGGGAAAGGGGTTCGGGGCCGGAAGGCGTTCCCGGGGAAATGAGGCCAAACCGTTCCTGTCCTTTTCCTGGTTCCAAAAAAAAAGGGGGGGACCTAAGGGGGGGGGCCCCTGTCCGGGGGTCGCGGGCGCAGCGCTCCCCCGTCTCCCCCTGCGGTCCCGGGGCCCCGCGCCGTTTTAAATGTTGGGGGAAAAACCCTCCGTCCGGCCCCCGCGCCCCCCCCGTGCCGTGCTTAAGGCGCATGCACGCGCGAAGCTTTGCGGATTTAAAGGGGGCCGGTCCCATAATTGGTTATTGTCAGGCGCTGGTTCTTTTTTAAGGAATCGCCTCCCACTTCCTGCCATGTTGGGTTTTTTTTCCGTGAATTAGAAGTTTGGATTCTGTATTGTCACCCGTTTTACCAGTCCGCCTTTTTTCGTTTCCTAAACCTTGCCTGTTTCCCCCTGCCCTGCCCCATCGCCTGTCTCTGACCTGGGGAACCTCTGCCCCAAACCCCTGCCCTTCTGCCTGTCCCCGGGACAAACGCCTCGGATTACGCCCCTTTGTCCCAAACGCTGTCCCCCGGGCCCGCCACCCGCAAGCAATTCACGCCCAGGGGTAGCGTTTCTGGTAGCTCACCCGCAAAAATCCATCCCCTTTGCGAGGGCTTGGTGAATACCCGGGGCACGGGGGATCCGCTCCCGGCGTGGCAAAGCTATATCGCTTGGGGTTGGCCCACGAATCCACCTCTGCATTAAAAGATTTATAAAATTTTTGGTTTCATTTTTACACAATTCTGTCGGGGGAAAAGGGGCCCAAAAAATGCCCTTAAACCGCTTTTTGAGAAAAAAGCTTGTGGAAGGAAAACCCAAAACTTTTTGCCCCCCAAGTTTTCAGTTTAAGGGAAATGCTCCCAAATACTAATGAAATGTATGTAAACTTTTGCCCTTTGCAGAAAGTAATAAAAAAAGTCTTCATAAATTCTCTCTCATTTTTCTGGCATTTTGGGAAATAAATAATTTTGGTTTAAACCTAATTGACCTAAAAAAAGGGGGAAAATTTATTCTGATTTCATTCAGTTTGTGAGGAAAAAAATTTCATATGTGTCTTTTAAAAATAGTGTAGGGAAACTTCCCGGTTTCAAAAAGGGATGTATGGTTGTGTTATACAACACTGTCTATCGCTGTGATGCAGCATCTGATTGGTTATAGAAAGAAATTTAAAAATAAGGTGTGCTTTTTTTTTTTGTAATCCAAATCATGTCTTCACTCCAATGGTGCTTTAAGCAGCTGCTATACTGCCCGCCCTTTTCTCCTGGCCTTAAATTGATACTTTTATTTTTTTGTTCTCAAGGGCCCTTTACTATAAAAGGGTTTAAAAAGGTTTAAATAACCAGGTCAATTTTGAAGAAAAACTTCCCCCAAATGAAAATTTCCCGCCTTTTAAAATTCATTTTCCCGTTTCTTTCAAAATTTACTAGGGTTTTTGCTTTTTTGGTTATTATTTAAACTTTAGTGGAAAAAAGACTTATTGCATCTTTTATTATTTTAAAAACGATTTGTATTTGATTTTTTCTGAATAAAAATAACTTGTGGTAAGTATACTTCACATTTGAATATTATTATCCTTACAAATAATAAATATTGAGCCTAGTATATTTTAATATCAGTTTATAGCCTTTGTAACAAAATCTCTTAATGCAACCATGACATTGTCAACAAGAATCCATTAATGGATCAGCTGTTTTTATTACAAATCCAAAAACTACTGTTTTTTATAAAATAGAAAAATTTTATGCAAAGTTAATTTCATTTTATTCTGGATGCCTGGTATAAATAAAAATATAGTAGCAAAATTGGACATAACCATTCAAATGTCAGAGCCGAGCTCAGGGCAGCCATTAGGGCAGTACTGTACAGTCGGTACTGCCATATGGGGCCCACCCATACTGTGAGACGGGGGAACTGTGGCCTCTGGCAGGTACCGCCACCTTGATTCACAGCTTTAGTCCCTAAGCCTAAAGCTCCAGGTTTGGACCTGAGAACAGGCGGACTCGCTGATGGAGCGTGGAGAGGCGAGTACCTACCTACCGAGGAACCCCTAGTGTAATATCTGGGGCCCCTATCTGCCTTCTGGGGGCCCCTTATCTATCTACTAGAGGGCTGCTAATCTACCTACCTATCCCTACCTACTGGGGGCCCATAATCTACCTACTTACCCCTACCTACTGGGAGCCCCTAATCTCCTTACCTACTGGGGAGCCCTAATCTAACTAACTACTTGGGGGCCTCTAATCTACCGACCTACTGGGGGCCCCTATCTACGTACCCCAACCTAATATACCTATTTACCTACTAGCAGCCCTATATAACTACATACTTATTAGGGAGGCCTACATACCTACCTACTAAGTGGCCCTACCTACCGGTGCACTAAAGGGGTTTTTATTACCATTAGAGGCACTATGGATGTCAAGTTTGTACATGAGGGGGGCACAGGTGGGAAGATGATAGAAAAGTAAGGAGTCTCAGATGTTTGTGTTGTAAATTCTGCAGTGACTAGTGGTGGCTGGGAGAAGTCGTCATGGCAGTTTGGACCTGATGGAGAAAAAAAGGGAAAGTGAACGACTCATCAGACAAGATATCACCTGTGAGTCACTAAATGTAACGGCACTGTGTACACTTGTATCTACCAGTAGAGTGTTACTGTATGGTGGAAATATTGATCTTTATGTAATGGTTTATATTCAGTAACAGTATGGTGGTATTATTCAGTATCTTTATGGTGGAGATATGTGGTGATGTGGCAGCATTATTTGGTCTTTGTATATTGTTGTTGTTTGGCAATATTGGTATGCTGCTTTGGTCAGCAACATTATAGTGGTATTAGTCACCATATGGTAGTGATATGTGGTAGTGATATGTGTATATTGTTTGACAGTATTGGTCTGGGTATAGTGGTTTGATTGGTAACATTATAGTGGTGACACACGGTGATCATGTGGCAGTATTTGCTGTCCCTTGTATATGTACTGACCTGCACAATATAGATAAACTGCATGTAAAATCCAGCAAGAACTAAATTCATAACCCAGCAGGGTTGGGGAGGGTGGGGGTAGCAGGTTTTGGGGATTTGCCCAGACCCTTCAGCTGTATGGGGCCCTCAAATTTCTGATGGCGGCCCTGGCCAAGCTAAGTGCAGTCTTCTCAATAGATGTATCAGTTATGTGTATATCATTGTATAAGTAGTAATTAACTGAATATTACAAATATGATTACCCTGCTGTTACTTATGCCTATTTAGGCTGCATACAAAAATGTATCTTTTTGGTTATGTCTATACGGCATAGCTTTACCGTCAGATTATCAGCGGATTCAGTATTTTGAATAAAATCTAATGTGTGCTTCAGGCCATAGGACTGCCTAGACTACTGCAACATCCTTCTCTGCTGCCTCTTGTCTAGCACTCTTGCTCTGCTTCAAATCATCCTCAAATCCTCTGACCAACTGATCCACCTCTCTGCTCGCTACTTCTCTGCCTATCCCCTCTGCCAATTCCTTTAATGGCTGCCCATTATTCAGTTCAGGTTACTATCCATGACATGTAAGGCTCTCCATAACCTCTCTCCTCCATACATCTCTGCCTTAATCTCCAAACACATTCCCTCACGCAATCTCTGCTCCTTGCAAGACCTTCTTCTCTGCTCTCCTCTTGTCAGAGCCTCACACAGTCGTCTCCAAGACTTCTCAGGTGCATCCCCCATACTCTGGAACTTATTACCCCAACACATCAGACTCCGTCAAATTCACTAGTTTCAAAAGCAACCTGAAAACCCATCTCTTCAGAATAGCCTATACCCTACAATAACCCTGCTGACACTCCACCACCTCACAAACATGTATGCCCCTCACCTTCTGTCTCTTTCCTCCTCTCTTGTAGACTGTAAGCCTTCGCGGACAGAGTCCTCTCTCTCTCTGTACCAGGTGTTGGTCATTTAGTATTGCCATTGTACTTTGTTTAGATCTATGTTATGTACAATATGTAACCCCTTCCAATATACAGTGCCTTGAAAATAATAATAGTGTAGAGAAATAAATAAATCAGTCTTTATAAATAATTTATGGTTATTAAGAGATTCCAATTGAAAATTAAAACCAGAAAGACATTGTATGTAGTACCCATGCTTCATATGTTGTCTTGAGCTTTTCCTAATTGGTTCTGAAATGTTCCCTTTGTTTTCCTCTCTCTCTCTATTCTCTGCTCACTTCCATTTGTTGTCTATTGTAGTATGTTCCCGGGAACGTATAGGATGGGTTGGGATGGGTGGAAGAAAGAGGTATTGGGCTATGTCTACACAGCACTGGATTTCGGTCAGTTTTTCAGTGGATTCAGTATGTTGAATCTGCTGAAAAACCGACAGTGCCCAGTGATGTGTAGCCCTCAATAGAAAACCTGAGCTGTAGTCTACACCGCATCGAACTGAGGTTCTCCTAAACCGAAAATCATCCGGTGGCATATAGAATATGTATATTCCGCCAGACAGACGTCGGATTTCCGCAGGCCCAATGTATTGGGTCGCTGGGAATCCCAAATCCAACCGCCGTTTTTTGCACAAAAAATGTGCAAAAAAATCGCAGTGCGGTGCAGTCCAACAATGTGAAAATGCTGTCAGATTTTGGACGACATTTTCACTTTGCTGTGTAGACATAGGCTTAGAGTTGTTGCAATTATATCATTATAGGATTTTATAATTACACATGCATAAATAAAAAAAACTTAATATGAATATATGATATTTGATGGAGCATGGTGTGATTTATTTTGTATGCAGATCTTTGCATACAGCTGTCTGCATTGCTATAATGAAATGCATTACATGGACCCCATATACAGGGAAGGAAATAATTATTTGATCCCTTGCTGATTGTGTAAGTTTGCCACTGACAAAGACATGAACAGTCTATAATTTTAAGGGTAGGTTAATTTTAACATTGAGAGATAGAATAACAAAAATAAAATCCAGAAAATCACATTGTATAAATTACATAAATTTATTTGCAATTTGCAGTGAGAAATATTATTTGATCCCTCTGGCAAACAAGACTTAATACTTGGCGGCAAAGCCCTTATTGGCAAGCACAGCAGTCAGATGTTTTTTGTAGTTGATGATGAGGTTTGCACATATGTCAGGAGAAATTTTGGTCCACTCCTCTTTGCAGAACATCTCTAAATCATCAAGATTTTGAGGCCGTCACTTGGAAACTCTGAGTTTCAACTCCCTCCATAAGTTTTCTATGGGACTAAGGTCTGGAGACTGGCTAGGCCACTCCATGACCTTAATGTGCTTCTTTTTGAGCCACTCCTTTGTTGCCTTGGCTGTATGTTTTGGGTCATTGTCTTGCTGGAAGATCCAGCTATGAAGAGAAAGGAGGTTAATCCTCTGAAACGTTGCTGCTCTATTCTACAGTGGTATGTCGGAATGAAAGACTGCTTTCCTGTGAAAACATGGGAACGATGAGTACTAAATGAACTGTTTAAGAATTTCTCTGTCTTCCAAAGAGAGTGTGACCCACATGTTTGATTGCTAAAATATGCCTAAGGACTGCAAAAATTGTCTTTAAAATGCATACATGCAGGAAAATTTTCTATTTTTTTAATAAAACACAATAACCATATTTTTTGTATGTAATAAGTGATGTAATATAGACCAAAAGAGGAGGTCTACTAATGTGGTATCGTGGGCCACACTGTAAAAGGGTTAAAGAATATTTTCTATAAAGACCCAGTTTTGACCCATTTTTAAGGTCTTGGTGGAGGGTAGGAGGTTGGCCTGCACATATGCCTTCTTGAGCAGAGGAACATTGCGGGCAATGCAGGATTTTAAACTATTACGGTGTTTTCTTAGTGACTGTGGTCCCAGCTGCCTTGAGATCATTAACAAGTTCCCCCCGTGTAGTTTTAGGCTGATCTCTCACCTTCCTCATGATCAAGGATACCCCACAAGGTGAGATTTTGCATGGAGCCTCAGATTCATGTCGATTGACAGTCATTTTGTATTTCTTCCATTTTCTTACTATTGCACCAACAGTTGTCTTCTTCTCACCCAACGTCTTACCTTTTTTTCTGGTTTTCTAGCCCATTCCAGCTTTGTTCAGGTCTATGATCTTGTCCCTGACATCCCTAGAAAGCTCTTTGGTCCTGCCCATGTTGCAGAGGTTAGAGTCTGATTAATTGAGTCTGTGGACAGGAGTCTTTTTATAAAGGGGACTATTTAAGACAGCTGTCTTTAATGCAGGTAATGAGTTGATTAGGAGCATCTAACTGGTGTGTAGGAGCCAGAACTCTTAATGGTTGGTAGGGGATCTAATTCTTATTTCTCTAAGCAAAATGCAAATAAATTTATATAATTTATACAATATGATTTTCTGGATTTTATTTTGGATATTCTATCCCTAATGTTAAAATTAACCTACCCTTAAAATTATAGACTGTTCATGTCTTTTTCTGTAGGCAAACTTGCAAAATCAGCAAGGGATCAAATAATTATTTCCTTCACTGTACACCCATCATAGCCTCAAGTAGTATATTTATTACAGGTGTAGATGTTTACCAACGTATAAATGTCTTGATGTTACTTCATAGAACAAAGTACATTCACCAAACTTGACCTTATTACTAACATGAGATTTATTTAGAAACTGGAAAATGTGCTGATCCACAGTACATAATGTGTGTGGTTACTTGTCCAGAAGTACAGGGCGTTCATCGCATATTCCACATACTTTTATACTTAACAAACTTTCGTCATATAATCCATCACGTCAGTGCATGTGCCTTGGGCAGCCTATACTACATTAAATAGGAGGAAACATGCAAGTGCATGTTTTTGAAATACATAGTAGTGACAGCTGTCATAGAGCCCATGTCCAGCTACATACTGTGTTTTGTTGGGACCATTCCACACCACTTTAATAAATACTGTATGTAGTTGCAAGGGTGTTGCTAGGGTCTTAAAATATCCGGGGCCTGGGCCCTCTGTGTTATGTCTTGCTCAGTAGGGCTAAGTTCACACAGCATTTTACACACCACATCATGAACTGCAGTATATATATTTTTTTTTTTCTTTGTATTGCCAGAATCGTTTACGGAATAACAGGTGAATAACCTGCAGGATAACTGCATTTATACCAGAGCGTGAATGCTGGAAAAAACAAACCCCCTCAAACATGGGGTAAGTGCTTTTTTTCATGTTTTTCTCCACTTAAAAAAAAGTTTTATGGTTTCCCAGTATATTCTATAGTACAGTGAACAACACCGTTAGAAAGCCCATCTGATCCCGCAAAGTAAAAGCCCTCATAGGTCTATACAGGTAGAAAATAAAAAAGTTATGACTCTGGCCTCTGGGAAGGAAAAACTAGGAGCCATATTATTATGACCGGTTGTCAGAAACAGGTTAAAATCCGTTGTGTGAATAGACACTAAGGTGTGTGACCTGCCCATCATCCAGCCTGGGAGCAGCACCAGGGCTGGCGGGGTAGCGGAGCCGGGGACCCCCACTAGGGCCGGCGGAGTCGGGGACCCCCGCCAGGGTCGGCGGTGCAGCAGAGCTGGGGACCCCTGGCAGAGGAGCTGCACTATAGGCAGTATATATTTTTACGGATAAAAAAAACGTATGTTAATTTATTATTATTATTAACATTTATTTTAAAGCGCCATTGATTCCATGGCGCTGTACATTTGAGGGGGGGGGGTCACATACAGGATATGTCAAGTGAGTACAATAATGACAATGAATGACGTATAACTGTACAGAGGGAGAGAGTACCCTGCCCGCAAAGGCTTACAATCTACAAGGAGGAGGAAGAGACAGGAGGAGAGGGCAGACATGTTTGTGGGGTAGTACAGTGGCAGCAGGGTTATTGTAGTTATAGGCAATCCTGAAGAAATGGGTTTTCAGGTTGCTTTTGAAGCTGGTGAGAGTGGCAGAGAGTCTGATGTGTTGGGGCAGTGCATTCCAGAGTGTGGGGGAAGCGCGAGAGAAGTCTTGGAGACGGTTATGTGAGGAGCTGATAAGAGGAGAACAGACAAGAAGGTCCTGTGAGGAGCGGAGATTGCGTGAGGGGAGGTATCTGGAGATTTGGGCAGAGATGTATGGAGGGGAGAGGTTATGGAGAGCCTTGTAGGTCATGGTTAGCACCTTGAAATGAATTCGCTGAGCTATTGGTAGCCAGTGAAGGGATTGACAGAGGGGAGAGGCAGAGGAGTAGCGAGGAGAGAGGTGGATAAGACGGGCAGCAGAGTTAAGGATGGTTTGGAGGGGAGCGAGAGTGCTAGATGGGAGGCCACAGAGAAGGATGTTGCAGTAGTCAAGGCGGGAGAATGACAAGGGCTTGAACGAGCTTTTTTGTGGTGTCGAAGTTGATGAATGAACGGATGCGAGAGATATTTTTCAGGTGGAAGCAGCAGGCAGAGGTGAGGGTTTGGATGTGTGGTTTGAAGGATAGAGCGGAGTCGAGGATTACCCCAAGGCAGCGGACTTGCGGAACAGGCGAGAGTGTGCAGCCATTGACAGTGATAGAAAGATCAGGTGGAGGGATGGAGGGGGACGGCGGAAAGATGATGAGTTCTGTTTTCTCCACATTTAGTTTTAGGAGACGGGAGGAGAAGAAGGAGGAAATGGACGATAGACAGTCATATTCCACCATATTCCACATAGATACTGCCCATCACCTCAGCAGTATACTGTATAATGAAAATCAGCACTCATCTACTTATGATAGTGTAATACCTTATAATTAAGTCATACAGTTACCAAATAATACACATAAACATGGGACAAATATACCATAAATATTATTTTTACAAAAAAAAAATCCCACAATATCAGGACCCAATAATGTTATTATTTAAAGGGGTTATCTGGGAGTTTAATAATTTCATAGAACACTATAAACAACTTTATATTGAAAAGTAACGATATTCCTCTACCTTCATGCGTTTTCTTCTCTTTTGCCTCCTTATTCATCTATCATAAGATCAGTAAAACTTTCTGGTTGTGGGAGTGTCAGTAGTTCACAAAATGCACTTGAGTTAATACAGCAAGCAGTAGGGAACAGACACCAAATATAGTCCAAATATAGTATAGGAAAAATCTTAGTACAAAGTGTCCAAGAATAAGTCGCAAAGGTAGAGAAGATATATACCGTCATAAGTGCCAATAAATATTTACATATACAAATGATCCCAATCCAAAATTCCAACTAATTATGCATTAACCCCTAATGAAATAATATATTTTATTTAAAGTGACAATAAACCTATTATAAAAAGTGCAAAGAGGAGCCTGAAACTCTAAGGCCATAAATAGAAGAGCCCCACATGTTAAACTCTCTCCATGCAGCTTCCTAATGGATCATTTTGATATGGTTGGTTGGCTTCTCATACAATTGTGAAATGCAAAAAAAAGTGTGAACCTATCCACAGAGGTTAAATAGTTAATTATGTGACTGTTAATTAAATGATTGTGTTAATTAAATGACTCTGGACAGAGACTAGATAATGTGTGAAGGAATAGTGTCACTAATGCAGACTGTGGTGTGAGCAGAAAAGAAAAGCCTGGAGACTTCTTCTATTGTTAGGTTAAGTGCCTAGAGTAAACTACAGGAAGGAAAGGTGATGGATATTTTAGGGGACTTTGATATCATTTATTGTCGGGTACTAGTTTTAACTTTGAAATGAGTGGACAGGTCTTCAGGACAGAGGTCCGTGATTGGCACATGTACTTCAGGCCTGAGGAGGGAGTGGAAAGTATCAAAAAGTTGATTTGGGTTATTAGGTAATGTGGAGATCATGGAGGTGAAGCGGTCACCGGCTTATTCCGATGGAGTGTATGCGTATTGAGCGCACAATATCGTGAATAAGGGGGGGCGGGGCGTGGCCGATCACGGGGGCCGCTCCGGCCCATGACAATGCATACTACGCGCCTAGAATAATGTGCATGTCAACTTCCCCCCCGCGGATTCGCGACTGGGGAATGAGGACGGATTCACTGTCCTAGAGGCATGGATTACCGTAATTGTGCCGCGGATTGCCTCGAAGCGAATACGCGCGCATACGGCGCAATACGGGCAGAATAAGCCGTGTGAACAGCCGAAAGACTTTTTGGTCTGGGACGGCAGTATATAAATTTTTAGCCATTTTAATGGAAAATCTGATGCATTGATTTTCCTCCATAGATGTTCATCACACCTGGAATTTTGCTGAAGAAAACAAGTTTGTGCTAAGGCTGTTAACATCTGTGTCAGGATGTTCAATGTTTAAGGGGTACAGCTTTGTCCATAGTTGTTATGAGAGTCCCGTTGTAGATGATAGCTGAGTTCACATGGGAGAGGAAGGAGACTGAGGACAGTAAAGAGTGTAGAGTAACAGTAAGTATTAATGGTGTCTAGTTTTCTGTATGTGTGATAAGCAGGTGCCAGATGGCAGAGAAGTCAGGCAGAAGGCTGTAATTGTTGATCAGAAAGGAGAAAGGTTGTGATTAAAACAGTTGTAAAGGAGAATTAGTTAAAGGGAATGTGTCATCAAAAATGACTTATTGTTTAACTCCCGTTTTTATGTTACACACATTTTTTTGAATTTATGGTTATTTTTAATTTTCCATATCGCTTTCAATATTTTTTTTAAATTCTTAAGTCCTGCAGTTTTCACTTTTGGCCACTAAGCCTAATAGTAGTCTGACACTTCCTGTTCTGTAGAGAACGATATTCAGTAGTCTGCTCATTATCAGTACAAGCAGGGTCAAACTGAAAGGAGACACCGATGTGTATAGATAACGTGGATCAACCAATCACAATAGGAGATAGTCACAGTCATGCTCTCCTCCTTTCTGCAAACTGGCTTTTTTTCTAGGTTACAGAGCATGCTTACAAAACTCTCCTATACAAGTAAATTGGACTGAGTAAGTCTTAAGGCTCATATGTGTATGAAACTGCTGCAAAGTATCTCTCTAAATTCTGTTAAAAGCAGTGTAAGAAAGAATGCTGTCCCCACAATCATATACAGTAACCTGAACTGAGAAATCTACAATCAGAAAATAAACACAGCTAAGAAGAAAAGAATATGGATCAGGGTCTTGTTTTAATAAGTAAAAAAAAAATTGGCGACAGATTCCCTTTAAGTTAGGAACCCAGCAAAGCCAAGAAAAGACTAAGTCAAGTGAGTTTCCATCCTTGTGTATGGAGTAATACAGTGGGGAAAAAAAGTATTTAGTCAGCCACCAATTGTACAAGTTCTCCCACTTAAAAAGAAGAGAGAGGCCTGTAATTGACATCATAGATAGACCTCAACTATGAGAGACAAAATGAGAAAACAAATCCTGAAAATCACATTGTCTGATTTGGAAAGAATTTATTTGTAAATGATGGTGGAAAATAAGTCTTTGGTCAATAACAATAGTTCATCTCAATACTTTGTTATACATCCTTTGTTGGCAATGACAGAGGTCTAACATTTTCTGTAAGTCTTCACATGGTTGGCACACACTGTTGCTGGTGTGTTGAGCCTATTCCTCCAGGCAGATCTCCTCTAGAGCAGTGATGTTGGGGCTGTCACTGGGCAACACGGACTTTCAACTCCCTCCAAAGGTTTTCTATGGGGTTACATAGTTACATAATTTGTAAGGCCAAAAAAAGACAAGACATCCATCCAGTTAAGCCTATTGTGCTAAAGTGTTGATCCAGAGGAAGGGTTGAGATCTGGAGACTGGCTAGGCCACTCCAGGACCTTGAAATACTTCTTACGAAGCCACGTCTTCGTTGCCCTGGCGGTGTGCTTGGGATCATTGTCATGCTGAAAGACCCAGCCACGTTTCATCTTCAGTGTCTTTGCTGATCTCACTCAAAAACTCACGATGCATGTCCCCATTCATTCTTTCATGTACACGGATCAGTTGTCCTGGTCTCTTTGCAGAGAAATAGCCCGAAAAGCATAATGTTGCCACCACTATGCTTCACGGTAGGTATGGCGTTCTTTGGATGCAACTCAGCATTCTCTCTCCTCCAAACACGACGAGTTGTATTTCTACCAAACAGTTTTACTTTGGTTTCATCTGACCATATGACATTCTCCCAATACTCTTCTGGATCATCCACAGGCTCTCTAGCAAACTCCAGACGGGCCCGGACATGTACTGTCTTAAGCAGGGGGACACGTCTGGCACTGCAGGATCTGAGTTTCTGGTGGCATAGTGTGTTACTGATGGTAGCCTTTGTTACGTTGGTCCCAGCTTTCTGCAGGTCATTTACTAGGTCCCCCATGTGGTTCTGGGATTTTTGCTCACCATTCTTGTGATCATTGTGATCCCACGGGATGAGATCTTGCGTGGAGCTCCAGATGGAGGGAGATTATCAGTGGTCTTGTATGTCTTCCATTTTCTAATTATTGTTCCCACAGTTGATTTCTTCACACCTGCTTTCCTATTGCAGATTCAGTCTTCCCAGCCTGGTGCAGGGCTACAATTTTGTTTCTATTGTCCTTCGACAGCTCTTTGGTCTTCACCATAGTAGAGTTTGGAGTGTGACTGTTTGAAGTTGTGGACAGGTGTCTTTTATACTGAAAACAAGTTCAAACAGGTGCCATTACTACAGGTAATGGATGGAGGATAGAGAAGCCTCTTAAAGAAGGAGTTTCAGGTCTGTGAGAATCAAAAATCTTGCTTGTTTGTAGGTGACCAAATACTTATTTTCCATCATAATTTGCAAATAAATTCTTTCTAAATCAGACAATGTGATTTTCTGGATTTGTTTTCTCATTTTGTCTCTCATAGTTGAGGTCTACCTATGATGTCAGTTATAGGCTTCTCATCTTTTTAAGTGGAAGAAGTTGCACAACTGGTGGCTAAATACTAAATACTTTTTTCCCCACTGTAGATGAGGTAAGAGAGAACAAGGAAGGAAGCTAGAGAAAGAAACTAAGAGGCAGATGGGGACATGTGGATGTTAAAGGCACTCACAATTAGGGTATGTTCACACGATGTACTGCAGTGCGTACTGTACACACCGCAGTACATCGTGTGTTTCGGGAGCTCGCGCTAATACGTGCGTACTATTGCGGCACGGGGCTCCACTCCCGCGGCACGGGGGTCCAGCAGCCCGCCGGCCCCATTGACATTCATTATTTGCGACGCGTATTTGCCGCAAGTAATTGACATGTCACTTATCTCCCCGCTCGTGCAATACGATCGTATTGCACGAGCGGGGAGAGGAGGCGTAATCCATAGTTCTCTATGAGAATACCTCTTGGGGAATAATGGCAGAAGAGAGGGAAGCCAGTGTGCAGAAGGAATGACCTGGAAAAAGAAGAGAGGGGAAAGAATTATACCAACTCCTCCACTGCGCCAATTCTCAGGTATGGGAAAAGTATAGACCACCAAAAGTCCGAGGAGAAGTGGTAGCAGCGTCAGATTGTGGTATCTATGTTACTCTTATATGTATTAAGTTGAGAGATTTGAAAGTTATATGTCATATACTTTATAGCAGGGTTTATTGCAGACAGATTTCTATATTGCAGAAAATGACATGCAAGGAATTTTAATCAGCTTTGCAGGGTGTCTTTCTCAGGCAGGTAAGGAGATAGTTTTAACAGTAAGTGAGGGTCGGCTGTGGTTAGAAGGGATATATCCCATCCCACCTCATCCCAGACCTCAGCCCTGTTATACTCCCAGCTCTCACCCAATCTCTTCAACCTATCACTAACCTCTGGCATCGTCCCTTCACCATTTAAGCATGCCACCATCACACCCATCCTGAAGAAACCTTCTCTTGACCCCTCCTCTCTGTCCAACTATCACCCCATCTCACTGCTTCCATTTGCTTCGAAACTCCTCGAACAACATGTCTACCTTCAACTGTCCTCCCATCTGTCCTCCAACTCTCTTCTTGACCCACTGCAATCTGGTTTCCGATCCCATCACTCTACAGAAACCGCCCTAACCAAAGTCACCAATGACCTATTAACCACAAAAGCCTCACGTCACTACTCTGTGCTTCTTCTCTTAGACCTGTCCTCCGCCTTTGACACTGTCAACCACTCACTCCTCTTAAAAATCCTCTTCTCCCTCAGCATCACGGACTCAGCCCTTTCTTGGATCTCCTCACACCTCACTGATCGGACATTCAGTGTCTCTCACTCACGCACCACCCCTTCCCCTCACCTCTCTCTGTTGGTGTCCCCCAGGGGTCAGTCCTGGGCCCACTACTCTTCTCTATCTACACTCTTGGTCTGGGTCAGCTCATAGCATCACATGGCTTCCAGTACCACCTGTATGCTGATGACACCCAACTCTACATCTCCGGCCCAGACATTAACGCTCTACTGTCCAGGATCCCAGACTGCCTATCATCCATATCCTCCTTCTTCTCCTCCCGTCTTCTAAAACTTAATGTAGAGAAAACTGAATTCATTATCTTTCCACCGTCCCACTCCATCCCTCCACCTGATCTCTCTATCATAGTCAATGGCTCTACACTCTCACCGGTGCCGCAAGTCCGCTGCCTTGGGATAACACTCGACTCTGCTTTGTCCTTCAAACCCCAAATCCAAACCCTTACCTCCACCTGCCGGCTCCACCTGAAAAACATCTCTCGCATCCGTTCATTCCTTAACCCTGTCACTACAAAAATGCTTGTCCACGCCCTTGTCATCTCCCGCCTCGACTACTGCAACATCCTTCTCTGTGGCCTCCCATCCAGCACTCTCGCTCCCCTCCAATCCATTCTCAACTCTGCTGCCCGTCTTATCCACCTCTCTCCTCGCTACTCCTCTGCCTCTCCCCTCTGCCAATCCCTACACTGGCTACCCATTGCCCAGCGCATTAATTTCAAGTTACTAACCCTGACCTACAAGGCTCTCCATAACCTCTCCCCTCCATACATCTCTGCTCTCCTCTCCAGATACTCCCCCTCCTGCAACCTCCACGCCTCACAGGCCCTTCTTCATCGCTCGCCTCTTGTCACCTCCTCACACAACCGTCTCCACGATTTCTCTCGTGCCTCCCCCAGACTCTGGAACTCGCTGCCCCAACACATCAGACTCTCCCCAACTTTCACCAGCTTCAAAAGCAATCTGAAAACCCACCTCTTCAGGATTGCCTATGACCTAGAATAACACCACTGTCACTACACCCCACAAACATATCTGCCCCTCACCTTCTGTCTCTTTCCCCCTTCCTTGTAGATTGTAAGCCTTCGCGGGCAGGGCCCTCTCTCCCTCTGTACCTGTTGTTAGTCAGAGATTGTCATATTGTAAATGCTTGATTTATGTTATGTATGTAACCCCCTGAATGTACAGCGCCCTGGAATCAATGGCGCTATAAAATAAATAATAATTATAATAATAATAATATATCCTGCAAGGAAAGAAAGAGAATACAAGAAAAAGCAGATTGGTCAGTGATTTATTAGAGCAAACTGTGTTGCCCAATGGAACTTGATGGTTTGGGGTGGTACAAGAAAGTAAATAGTGCAAATAAACTGTACAGGGCGATGGAAGGAGAGAGGATATGATCCACTGAGGGCTTGACTGGGTGTTCAATTTTAACAAAAAAGCTATAAGGTAGAAAGAAGGAGTAAACATGGTGAGACGATGAAAGTTCCCTTCTGTTCAGCTGTTATCCAGTTCTGATTATCAACATTAAAATGATAAAAATGATTAAAGTATAGACCATCTGACTTAAGTGTATATTGATTGTATCGATTCTTAGCTTACTTAATCGAAACAACCAGGTGTCAATGTAAGTGAAGATACACTGAAGCAAATAGGAAAGGACATGAAAGTAATGGTTGATATCGAGAAATTGGCTTGATACTAAGCAGGTGGAAAGTACTATAGATAGGAATGTTGTTGTTGTGGTTTTGAGTATAAATATACCAATAATAACAGAAGACCAGGTACTTGCCAAACTTTTATCTCTCAATTCCAGGAGATTTTAGCCCTGCCCTGGGAACGTCCCCAATATGCCTAGGAGCATACTTTAGCCAACCCGGGGCCCATCCCTTTTGCTTTCTTTTTTCTGGGAGACTCCCATAAGAAGAAATAGAGTTATCAAGTTTGAGATACATATAGCAATGTGACTTTACTCGAGTCTATGGCTCAGGAGAGGTAAAACATACCAATAATAACAGAAAGATGTAGCAGATATATAGTGAGATAAAGTATTACATGCTTGTTTAATTCTGATGGTCTCTTATATTGTTGCACATTGCGTATGAAAACCATTTTTTAAAATAATAAACAATAATAAGGAAATGTCCGCACCACCTCTTTGCTGAAGTATTGAACATGACTTTTAATCCAAACGCAATAAAATCCAAAATGAAAGAAAAAATACAAAAACTAACAAAAACACAGTAGGTAAAGCAGGAGTTAGGAGAAGACAAGATAGCCTATGCGTTTCGAACACAAGTGCTTGGTTTTCACATATGCTTGTTTTTCTTCAAGTTAAAACATGAACAGAAATGTCCTACATGATAGGAAACAAGAAACCCTGCAGTCTGAGTAAACAGCAGAACTGATCTTCCAGTGGCACAACACTTCTCCAGAGATGACCATTGTATTGAAGATCTGAAAATTATGGTTTTAATGGGACACTTTAAGATGCAGAGGGAGAGAAAGGAGTGGGAATTTAAATTACTGCAATAATTTCAGACTCTGCAAAATGGGCTAAATATTCATGCCAGCTTTATGTCGAACTATGTGTGAACAGTGATGGTCACAAATCACGGCCTGATGGCTGCTAGATAAGACGCAGGAATACTGACCCCCTCTGTCACGCCTCACAAGTTTCCAGATAGTTGACTGCTTGACCTGCTGTAAATGACTTTCTGCTTATATTGCATTTTGTTATTGTTAAGAATTCTAAGATTCTTTGAAGGTCCAGGTCTTTTGTGTATAAAAAGTCTGTGAATTTTCAATTTCTTGTATAACATCATGTCTGAAGAAGGGAGCTAGTTCTCTCGAAAGCTCACCATCAAATATACTCAGTTAGCCTCTAAAAGGTATCGCCTGATTTCTTCACTCTTCTACTACTTTCTATGGCTAACACGGTACAACATCATACTACTAGCAATTTGGAAGATACCACAATGTACCGCTCAAGAATGGAATTGAAAAACCGGCTTAAGAAACTTGCACAACTCAACAGCGACATCTTCTTCTTAACAAAATGCAAAAAGGAAAGACTCATCCCAAAAGGCTTCACTCTGCATAACCCAACCCGGCACACCTACAACAGCCGATATGCAGAACAACTATGTATTCGAACATCTGAAAAGCTGCGCAACTACATGCTAAAAATTTCATATAACAGGAGAAAAACACAGGAGGAGATACAGGCCCTAAAGACATCACTGGAGAATGACACAGAGGAGATGAAGGCCAAACTCCACACATACTACCGGAAACTGCAGGACATGCTTATCAACAACAAGAAGAAAAAGCTCCAGAGACTGAGACAAAAAAGCCCTACTACTACAACCACAAGCACCAGTCCAGCTCAGCAGACCTGTGTGGTGAACCTTTCCTCCTATGAGCCAAACAAACACGAAATGTCAGCTCTCTCCAAAGGTCTCTCCTTCTGCCCCTCAGCACTCACTGACCATGTCAAACTCTGCAACGACATGGAGGAGTTCTTCAGAAAAATGAGACTGAGGGAATACTTCTATGACAAAGACCTTCCATACAGCAGCGACTCTGAGAGAACAGCCCATAAGGAACCCACCAAAAAATCAACCTGGACCCCACGGCCTGGAACTAATGCAGCACTAGACAAATACATTGACTGTTTCAGAAGCAAAGTACAATCTGAGATCTTGGGGAAAGTAAAGAAACAGGTCCACAACCTAACCCTGCAGGAACAGAAGGCTATCACCTCACTGAAAGAAAATCAGGACATAATAAAACCAGCTGACAAAGGGGGCGCAATAGTCATGATGAACACCTCTGACTACATCCAGGAAGCAAACAGGCAGCTGTCCAACCCAGCCCATTACTCCAAACTTAACAGTGATCCCACAGAGGACTTTATAAAACAGCTAAAGAATATGATCAAGAAGTTTCCAACTCAGGTCCAGAGGCAGGTAGAGGGGCTCATCCCAGCAGATCCCAGGCCGGGCTGCTTCTACATGCTCCCCAAGATCCACAAAGAAGGCAACCCTGGGAGGCCTATCATTTCTGGTATTGGGACTCTGACAGAGAATATCTCAGGTTGGGTGGAAAATCTCCTAAAACCCCTGGTCAGAGATACTCCTAGTTACATCCAGGACACCACGGATCTTCTTAACAAACTCAATGCCCTCGGTCCACTTCCTGAGGGCACCATTTTGGCAACCATGGATGTAGAATCCTTGTATACAAACATACCCCACAAGGATGGAGTTGCAGCATGTCGGACACACCTGGAGAAACTAAACCTCCCAACAAAACCAATAACACAGCTCATACAGTTCATACTCAGCCACAACTATTTTAAATTTGGAGAGGACCTATATCTACAGCGAATGGGAACTTCAATGGGGTCCAGATGTGCACCCCAGTATGCAAACCTCTTTATGGCTGAACTGGAAGGAGCGTATCTATCCACATGCACCACCAAACCCATGATGTACCTCCGTTACATCGATGATATCATTGTCATCTGGACTGCGGGCGAGGAGGCCCTAATTCAATTCCATAATGACTTCAATAACTTCCACCCCACCATCAACCTCAAGCTTACCTATTAGTGACATGTCAATTACTTGCAGCGAATACGCGCCGCGAGTAGTGAATGTCAATGGGGCCGGGCAGACTGCCGCCCCCTCCCCCCAACTTTCTCCTCAAACACGAGAAATTTATCTCAAAGCTCTCTATTATCACATCAGATAGAATAAACTTTGGGGGACATGTATGAAAACTGTCTTGGTCTAAGACTTTACTTGTTGCCCATAGCAACCAATCAGAGCGCCCCTTTAATTTTTTTAGAGCACTATTTGAAATGAAAGGGGAGCTCTGATTGGTTGCTAAGGACAACAAGAAAAGTCTTAGACCAAGACAGTTTTCATACATGTGACCCTTTGTTTTTACAGTATGCCCAGAAAAAGGTTGGTGATTGAATGTATGAATTTCTCGCAATCATCAGCACAATTCGTGTCTGGCTGACATGGCCCTACCAAAATTTGTGCAGTACTATTCCCTTCCCAAATTTGAAGCATAGTGCTATTCCTTATCTTCTTAACCACTATAGGACATTCACATCACAAATTCATATTCAGTTCCAAAACCGTGTAAATATTTTAATTAAAAACATGCTTTCCCTAGCAGGACAACCCGTATCTATTACATATGATCATAGCCCTCATTCATCCCTATGTTGCAGGGATAGGCTATTTTACAGAATATAGTCCACTGCAATATTTCTACACAAACTACTCCTCGTTTGACTCATATGTGTGACCAATTCAAAAGGCACAAACTGGTCTTGTACATGAAATGCCATAGCCTAACAAGCTCCAAAACAGCATCCCTTTCACACAAAGCTACAGCTAGTCAGGTATCTGTGTGATTAGCACCGCTTATCTATGCAATATTCTAGTAATCTCTCTGGCAGCTCTTGAGTTAAGGGATTATAGTAATTTGCAGTTGGTGTCACAGTTTGTTATATAATTGAAGGAAATCCCATGTATGCTGCCAGCGGGTGCAGATAAGCCTTTAAACCTCCTGGGCTAAACTAGACCATGTGAGTAAATAACCAAAAACCATAAAGTACTTTCATATGCTGACGGCTAAATGCATTGAAATTGCTATAGCTTTCAGCACCTAATGCACTCAGAATAGTTACTACTTCTTTACTAATATCTTTTGAGTGGTAGCATATAGGACAGATAGTAAGGACTCCAAGCAGCAAAACTTGTGTAATACTAGGCAGATGTTAGGTTGTCTGAAGCAATTTGTAATGACTCTGGATCTGCATTGTATTAATCTGTTAATAAAAAGAGAAGTCAATCCAATATTTTAACAGATGTAGTTCATGTTCATTATAGGCGTCAAGAGTGGAAGTGTAAGGCTGGGTTCACACGTTGTGTTAGGGCGCTTTTACATGATGCGGTTTGGTGAATTTTCTTACTTGTGGTACTGGCCTGCAATAAAACTGACCTTACTACCAGCAAGTTCCTTTCAGTTATCCAAATTGTTTGGAAAGGTGTTATCAGTAAGTAATCAAGTACTATGTTTATAACCTGCAAGACTTTAAACAGAAGAATTAGTTACTCACTTGTAACACTTTTCCAAACAATTTGGATAATCAAAAGTTTTTTAAATGCTTTTTTAATTGTTTTTGATGCAGTTGAAAAACACAACAAAAATGCAGCATGTGAATGCCGCCTTAGGCTAGCTTCACATTTTGCGTCTTTGCTGGGTTTTAAAACTGCACTAAAAATGCAAGCAACATAAAAAATGCATGCATATTTTAAATAACCCAAATTTCACCTGTGTTCCAAATAAAATTAATGACAATATCATTGATTGCATCTATATGCATTAAAATTAGGGTAAAAACAATGGACTTATCAGGGCCTTGCAATAGGGTGTGGGGCTGCCGTTTTGGGAGCGTTAACCCTATTTCTTTAATGAAAGGATAATAATAGGGTGAATATAGGGAAAGGTTTTTCATTATACACATGCCTTTGGCTTTCTGTGAAGATTTTAGCAGTAGTTGTATTATAAGAGGATGGTGGAAGACCTATGAATGGTTTACTAGATTATTAACAGAGTACAGTTGAATAAATCACCCTAAAGCCAGTTGTCAGTATCGTGAGCATATACAGTGGGTACGGAAAGTATTTAGACCTCTTTGAATTTTTCACTCTGTTTCATTGCAGCCATTTGGTAAAAAACATAATTTTTTGCTCATTAATGTACACTCTGCACCCCATCTTGAAAGGAAAAAAACAGAAATGTAGATATTTTTGCAAATGTATTAAACAAGAAAAACTAAAATATCACATGGCCATAAGTATTCATACCCTTTGCTGTGACACTCCTATTTAACTCACATGCTGTCCATTTCCTTCTGATCCTCCTTGAGATGGTTCTACTCCTTCACTGGAGTCCAGCTGTGTTTAATTAAACTAATTGGATTTGATGAGGAAAGGCACACACCTGTCTATATAAGACCTCACAGCTCACAGTGCATGTCAGAGCACATGAGGTCTAAGGAACTGCCCAAGGAGCTCAGAGACAGAAATGTGGCAAGGCACAGATCTGGCTATGGTTACAAAAGAATTTCTGCAGCACTCAAGGTTCCTAAGAGCACAGTGGCCTCCATAATCCTTAAATGGAAGAAGTTTGGGACGACCACAAGTCTTCCTCAACCTGGCCGTCCAGACAAACTATGCAATCATGGGAGAAGAGCCTTGGTGAGACAGGTAAAGAAGAACCCCAAAATCACTGTGGCTGAGCTCCAGAGATGCAGTAGGGAGATGGGAGAAAGTTCCACATAGTCAACTATCACTGCAGCCTCCACCAGTCGGGGCTTTATGGCAGAGTGTGCCGACAGAAGCCTCTCCTCAGTGCAAGACATATGAAATCCGCATACAATTTGCAAACAAACACATGAAGGACTCCCAGACTATAAGAAATAAGATTCTCTGCTCTGATGAGATGAAGATTGAACTTTTTGGTGTTAATTCTAAGCAGTATGTGGGGAGAAAACCAGGCACTGCTCATCACCTGCCCAATACAATCCCAACAGTGAAACGTGGTGGCAGCACCATGCTATGGGGGTGTTTTTCAGCTGCAGGGACAGGATGACTGGTTGCAATTGAAGGAAAAATGAATGCAGCCAAGTACAGAGATATTCTGGATGAAAACCTCTTCCAGAGTGATCTGGACCTCAGACTGGGCTGAGGGTTCATCTTCCAACAAGACAATGACCCTGAGCACACAGCTAAAATAACAAAGCAGTGGCTTCAGAACAACTCTGTGACCATTCTGGACTGGCCCAGCCAGAGCCCGGACCTAAACCCAATTGAGAGTCTCTGGAGACAAACATGGCTGTCCACCAACGTTCACCATCCAACCTGAGGGAACTGGAGAGGGTCTGCAAGGAAGAATGGCCGAGGATCCCCAAATACAGGTTTGAAAAACTTGTTGCATCATTCCCAAGAAGACTCATGGCTATACCAGCTCAAAAGGGTGCTTCTACTCAATACTGAGCAAAGGGTCTGAATACTTATGACCATGTGATATTTCAGTTTTCCTTGTGTAATAAATTTGCAAAAATATCTACATTTCTTTTTTTTTCTTTCAAGATGGAGGGGGGGGGGTGCAGAGTGTACATTAATCAGCAAAGAAAATTAACTTTTTAGATCTTCCCAAATGGCTGCAATGGAAGAAAGAGTGAAAAATGTAAAGGGGTCTGAATACTTTCCGTACCCAATGCACATATCTTACTATGGATTGAATCATTAATGCACTATATATATCCCTGATAGTCTGTGCCACTAATATACCCAATATATGTGATTGTCCTAGATTTGTATATTTTTTATACTGCATGATTAAAGGTTTAATCTAGTTTCTAGCTTGGCAGTGAGTTGTTTTTTAAAAAAGCTCTGACATCTTGTCTTTTCTGTGATCTAATTACAAAACCACCTGCATTAACAAAACAAAATGCATATACTTGGAGAGAAGTGCTGTGCAACATACATATATGCTAATTGTACATATGGAAAGGGTTGATCTGCATGAGACAACTCCTTTTGAAGTATCTGCAAATACATTTCTGATCTTGTGAAGGGTTTAACAAATAAACATGCCCCATAAATAAATGGAATTGGTTCTAAACACTAGAATCAGTTCACACTAGTGCCATGGCTTCCATCATAATTAAAGTTATAATAGTGACTATTCCATTTGAAATGGATATCAATGTTTTTCCCTTTCACAAAACAGAATGTTATCAACTAATTCTTTCTAGTAGAATACTTTCAAATTTATTGTAATCTTTTTTAACTGCATGATGACCACCTGTTACCTTTTAATCATCTAGGCGGTGGTCATTTATCTCTGGATGGATGTTCTGTAACGTCTGTGCGGAGTGTGCAACTGTGCAAGTGGAGAGCTGGCTGTCAGTGTTAGCCGGCTCTCTATTGAAAAGGAAGGGACAGATTACTGTCCCTGCCTTCTTGATCATTGTTTATACAGAGCTCAAACGGTGCTGCCTACACAGATAGGGAGGAAGTCTCCTAGCTTTGTGCTTTCCTGTACCATCGGACTCCTAAACTGCATGAGCTGCAATGTACGGGGCCGATGGCAAATCCGAGCGGAATCCAGCAGACTATACAACATGCTGCATATTCCGCTGGATTTTTAAACCCGTGCTGTATAGACTACTGTCGGATTATTAGCAGTTTCAAAATACTAAAACCGCCAAAAATTCAACAGAAAACCTGTGCTGTGTAGATATAGCCTAATAGGGGCTAAAATATCAACCCAAGTTACATGGGAAATCAGCAAAAAAAAAAAAAGTTATATACAAAATGCCCACCTGACAATTTTGTGACCTTGTAAGGGGCACAATATATAAAATTAAAATTATGTACTCGAGTATAAGCCGACCCAAATATAAGCCGAGGCACCTAATTTTGCCACAAAAAACTGCACATACAGCTGAAGAGATCGCCGCCGGCGCCCAGACCATGGCAGCGCCCAGACACAGACGATGACTTGAGTATAAGCCGAGGAAGACGTTTTGAGCACATTTTTTGTGCTGAAAAACTCGGCTTATACTCAAGTACATATGGTATATAAACACATGTACACTTTGCTGTTAAAAAAATATAGAAAAAAATGAGAAAAACAACTTTTTTACTATTTTCCCTCATTTATTAAAATAAATTAATAGAATAATTGAGTGCAAAATAACCTGTATGTACTAAGGAAAAGGAAAGTGTACCTGGTCAGAAAGGGGGGTAAACGACCTGGTCAGGAACTAGTTAAGTACATTTCAGAGCAAATGCATTCTGGAAATTTTAGTACCTTACCATTTTATGTTTTGTTTTTTAAATAGATTGCCAGCATTACAGAACACTACACTCTTGCATGTTAAAAAAAGAAACTACAGGAATATTAAAAAAAAATGACTAGTGGCTTGTAAAAGTCACGTGAACCCTGTGATTTCTGGACAGTGAACTGCAGTCCTGAGCTTTGTGCTTCTGGAATGTTCTATATTTAGAGGCCTATTCCTATACATCTAGTCCAGGCGATTGTGAGTGACCACAGGAAGAGAGCTCCTGCTAATACAAAACCCTTGTATCTAATTAAAGACCAAAGTCAACAGATTTGCAAAACACACACCTTATGTGGAGCACGAGTAGATCCAGCACCTGTGCCTGTCTTCAATTTTAGACTATATTCAGACCTGGTTAACCATATAAATTTAAAGCAATCCCTCCTTTAATTGCCTAAGGCCAAGGAACCACGGTGTGCCCCCTACTGATTCTTTGGAAAATTTGTATGGCCAGTTAGCAGTTGCGGTTTTGTCCACACATGGCTACCACACTATGAGTGCCAAGCCTAAAGCATAAAGGCCCGTTCACACGGCTTATTTTGGGCACGGATGTCAGCCGTATTGTGCGCCGTACTGCGCTGCAATACGGCTGGAATCCGTCCCAGCCATTACGGCAATCCACAGTTCTCATAGAGAACTATGGATTCTGTCTCTCCTAAGCTCCCGGCGAATCCGCCGAGCGGGGAGAAATTGACATGTTCATTATCCCGGTGGAATAGGCGCCGTGGATAATGAAAGTCTATGGGGCCGGTGGGCAGCGCCCCCGCCCCTTATTTAAGCCGTATTGCGGGCGGAATCCGTCCCACAATTACGGCTTGAATAAGCCGTGTGAACCGGCCCTAAGGGTATGTTCACATGAGGCCAAAATGAAGACAGAAACATAACCGAAGGACACGTATTAACCCCTTCCTGACAGCCAGTCATAATTTTTTGGTGCTTCGTTCTGTTTTCCTCTCCACCTTCCAAGAGTCATAACACTTTAATATTTCCATCTACATAGACATAGTATTAATGGTGCCATTAAAACCGGAGAAAAAATTCTAAGTGGGGTAAAATGGGAAAAAAAATTACTTGCACCATGTTTGCGGGGGGTTTGTTTTTATGGACTTCATTCTTCGGTGTAAATGATATGTTATCTGTATTCTGCAGGTTGTTATGCTTCTGGTTATACCAAATACATAGGGTTTTCATTTTCAGGCAGTCTCTGGGTTACAAATTGGATTGGGATTATAGGTTTGTTCTTAAACTGAATTTGTATGTATGTCAGAACAGGTATATTTATTGAATGTAACTCCAGGAAAAAAATGTATAGTTTTGGATGGTGTAGGTACCATTACTATTACATTTATTTGGTTTCCTGTGCCCCTGTTTAGAATACTTCATCTCCCTTTCTGTCTCCTGTGCTGCTGTGGCATGCTGGCACTTATCGTTCCACAGTTCCTCGCTGCTGTGCAACATTAAACTATATGTGCCAGCAGGCCACAGCAGCACATGTTAAACACATGTACTTATCAGCACCCATACAATTAGTACCCATGTGGTGTTTCACAACTTCAAATGCCAACATGCCACACATAACTAACACATACTAATTATACGGGTGCTGATTTAGTACAGTACTTTATATTGAGGCGGCTGGGGGGAACCAGGAGCAGTGAACATACCTGCCATGCTGGGGCCACAGCGCAAGATCAGAGCGGCCTCAGAAAGACTGTTGTACTGCCATGAAGATGGAGGTTCCCAGCACAAAGCGGGTGGGCGGGAGGGAGGTAATAAAAAAAAAAAATAAAAAAAAGAAAAAAAAAAGTGCAACATCAGCAGGCTGAGCCATGCCCCTGTTTGTAAGTAGGAGACAGATATGTTGGAACGTAACTAGGAGACAGATGTAAGTAGGGCACTGCCTGTACTTTACAAAAAATATCTTTTGTTCTTCCACCTGTGGATTTGAGTGTGAGCTCATTTTCTGTGGACTCAAGTCTAATTTTTATTGGTACCATTTTGGGATACATGCAAATTTTGGATCACCTCTTGTTCTAATTTTAGGGGATGTGAAATTACCAAAAAACATGCAATTTTGGCATTCACAATTTTTCTCTCTTCTACAGTGTTCAGCATATGGGATAAATTGGATGCAGTGATGCCAAATATGTGTAACTTTTTATTTTTTTATTTGTAAAATGGCAAAAGCAGGGTAATTTCAACTCTTAGTATTATTTATAACATCTTTTTAGTATTTTTTAATGTTACATTTAGTCCCCTCTAAGGTACTCGACCAACCGGAAGCCTTGATTGCGTGTATGCCTTTTTATAATATAAATAATGCAGAAGGGTGTACCAGGATGGGGCAGGAAGTAATAGAAACGGTAACATGGCAGCTATGGAAGACTTCAATAGGCTTCCAGCTGCCATGGTAACTGATCGGCCCACCACAATCTTGTCACAAGGATGCCAATCGGCTGTAGGAAGGATGCATGGCCCCATCGCTAATTCATTTGGACGCTCATTGTCAGTAATAGGTTAAGGAAAGACTAAGGGCGAGATGTCCGAAAATTGGCGGTGCTATGTCCATTTTTAGGCGCATTAAATAAGTGTAAAGTGCGCCATCAGGTATACCTTGCATAGTTATGCGCCTAAAAATGATGCGCTGTACGCCTCCATAACGAAGTGTGCCTATTGAGGCGCATAGCACATCATTACAAGTGTATATACGTTAGGCGCATTTCACATTTTACAACTATGTGTTAGGCGCATTTCATATACTTGGAATGATAAGCTATGCACCTCCGTGCCTCGATAGGGGCATTACATACATAAAACCCATTCTTGGTTTTGGCTTACAAAAATGCATCCAAAAAACTGACCTGTAAATGCAGATCTTGCTACAGCTGCATTTGCCATTAATATCATGCAAAACAAATTGGAGAATAGTTGTGCGCTTGTATCACAGACCTGTCAGCAGGATATGGGCTTAGTCACAGCTCATGGCAGCAGAGCAAGAACAGGAACCTCCGCAATGCTCATAGTACCAGCGCTGCAGGTTATTATTGGAATGCTTCTATAGCTACAGGGAGTAATTATGGTGTTAAAAAATATTTATCCGAACCTCCCTATGTTTAGGCCACATTTACACTTAGCATTTAAAAGTAATAAAGTGGGAGCAGAGTGTCACCCAAAGCCATGTATTTTCTTCACCCCCATTCGTGTGGTATTCTTCCTATTCAAGTATTGATGCCTCATCTAGAACTATTTTTTCTTAACTTACTGCCCAGTTTGAAAATCCAACATCAATGATGGTCTTGTGAGGTTAGAGTCACACCTGTGTTGTGATTTCCACTATTCTGTTTAGGAACAGAAAAACTAAAATAATGGTGGTGGAGCACCAGCAAACCAACAGAACCGGACAATTATAATAGGGTATATTGGTTTCTGAATGGAAAAGAAATACTTCACAATTTTTTTTCCATCATTTTGGATGGAATTTGTGATGAAGGCTCTGCACATAACCTCCTACCCAGATGGGAGCAGGGTCTTTCAGCTGATCAGACCGTAAAAATTCCCTATACTGCTACCTTCATCCACATTTTCCCTATCCATAGTTGAACTTGCTGGGCAGTTGTTTTTTTTTTTTCAACTGTTTTAACCATATAAGAATATTTTTTAACACCCAATAAAAATTGTGCAAAGGACGGCTTCTAAGATTTCAAACAAACATGTCTAGTGGTTTATGCTATCCCTGTCGGAGAGCAGAATGCGATGGAAAGAAATTGAGCTGTGAGATACATAGGTTTATAGGCTATCAAACAGGATTTGAATAAAAAGCTGATCACCTTAAGGCAGTCTTCACACAGCTTATTCCAGACGGAATCGCGAGCCGGATTGCGCCTGCCGGCCCCATAGACTTACATTATCCACGGCACGTATTGCGCCTGGATAATGTGCATGTCAGTTTCTCACCGCCTGCCGGATTCGCCGAGCGGGTAGGAGCGACGGAATTCACTGTTCTCTATGAGAACGGTGGATTACCGTAATTACTGCGATGGATTGGCGCCGTACTGCAGCGCAAATCCGGCGCGCAGTACGGTGCCAATCCGCGCCGAAATAAGCCGTGTGAACACTGCCTTAAACAAAGAGTTTGCCCCACCCACATGCAGTGATTGACAGTTTGCATTGTACACACACTGATACAGGGAAAGGTATCACTTAAGTGTCTTAAGAGACATCTGTTAAGTTTTCCCTCAGAAATTCTGCTTAAAAATGTATGTGTGTAGCTAAAAGCTCAACTCATCACCTCTATCACATCCTGCTCTTCGATAAGGTAGTATAAGCCACCTGACACGTTGTAGGGCATGTTCACACAATGTAATGTTGCGCTTCTTTGGGGCATGTATTGTACTGAAATTTGCCCCAAAAATTGTTCTATGCAGCTCAATGATTCTAATGTAAAATAGAGGCCATCATTCACACGACATGTACAGTATTGTCACATATTTAGGGAAAATTTCACTTTCCTAAATCTAACTACCTTGTCAATTGTTGAGGCGTTCAAGCAAGTGAAATCCCCATAGGAACGGTGGAGTGTATTATCAGCACGTAAATGCTACAATATGCTCCACACTTTGGAAAAAATACTCTTCCAAATCAGACACTTCAAGAATACATCACATCGACATAACCCCAAGGCTCCATTTACAAAACCATCAGAAAATGTGTAGCCAGGGACAATAAGGGTGCATTACTTTACAGCTAGTGCAACTTTTTGTAAAAAGCCACAAGTCAGTGGAGAAATCTGAGAGACATATGGGGTCTTATTAATGAAAACAGTAAGGCTATGTTCACACAATGTACTGTGGCATGTACAGTACATCGTGTGTTGTGGGAGCTTGCGGTGCGGGGCGCCACCAGCCCCATATACATGCATTGCTTGCGGCGTGTATTCGCTGCAAGTAATTGACATGTCACTTATGTCCCCGCGCGTACAATACAAGTGGGGAGAGGAGGTGTAATCCATAGTTCTGAGAACTATGAATTACCATAAATTCGGCACGCATCTCGCTCGTATTAGAGTGCAAACACGCAGTGAAATGCGTGCCAAAATTACCTCGTGTGAACATACCCTAAGGGTATGTTCACACAACATTTGTGAGGTATAACTGTGCTGCAATACGGCCGAAGTACACCCACAAAAACAGCAAAATCGTAGCACTCCTTGAGCGCTATTTTACAGAATGAGCACCAAGACTACGTAGTGACCGGTCACTTCTTTCTGGTCTTATGCCCAGGGAAAGGGAGTGTTAATGAGGGCCGGAGTGCTTTAGAATTCAGTGTACTGGTCAGCACGTACCTCTAAAAACAACAGGGGTATAGCAGCGCACACAGTACATTTACTCCATGTGAACCTGGCGTAAGATGGTCTCTGTTGCCTACAGCAACCAATCAGCACTCAGCAGTATGAGAAATGAATGCTAAGCTTTGATTAGTTGCTATGGGCAACAAAGTCCTACTGTTAAACAGTTGATAACCGAGGCCCAATGTAATTTTTCCCCTCGTTTTGCGTGCACCTGACAGTCGGTTCCTGAGTGCAGCAAGCCCTAGATAGGTTTTTAATTGAAGGCAGATTGTAGAACTTCTCCCACAATGCTCCATTGCATACATGTTTAAAGAGAACCTGTCACATAAGTTATGCTCCCCTGGCTGAGGACAGAACAAGGTAGTGTCAGGCCTGCTTTTTCCAGCACCATGTCCCTTATTCTATAAGATGCTGTATTTTTTGTGCATTTAATGCTCAAATCTGCAGTTTTCAGCCGGAAGAGTCATTCGAAGAGTCCTTCAGAGTGTCAGTTTTTTTCAAACCCTGCCCACCTGAGGCTAGCCCCGCCCACCACAGAAAACCTATAACTTTGAATAGGTAGAAACATGTGAATAACTGTCAGTGGGCGGAGCTAGTCTTTGATGGGTGGAGCTAACACCTACTCATGAATAAGATTTGAGAGGTAAATGCTCTAAAACTGCTGCATCTTACAGAATAAGGGGCACAGTGCTGGAAACAGCAGGTCTGACACTAGCTTGTGCTGCCCTCAGCAAGGGGGGCATAACTTATGTGACAGGTTCCCTTTAAGTGTGTGCTGTGTTTTTGTAGATTCCTCCCCTCCACACACTGCAAATCATTGAAATCTCATAATTTGTTATTGGACAAACAATAAAGAAAAGTCAGTTTCTCCTACTCCTAAACCAGTTTTAAGGGTTGTCCCACTTCACACATTGATCGCATATTGTTAGGATATGCCATCAATGTGGGAGTCTTGACAATGTGACCCGTACGGTATGTTCACACGGCATGTTTACTCCATATTTACATACACTTTTAGCTGCGTTTGGATCTGTCTGTCGGACCCCAAACTCGTATCTGATAAATAGCATTGTGATTTACATTGCTTTTAATATGAGACACGCATCAGCATTCACATGAGTGATCACCGATGTGAGTCTCATCAAGTCTTTCGGATCCGTTCCAAGAATTAACCTGTCAATTCTTAGTCCGAAAGATGCAGCAGGAGCCCTATTTAAAATTATAGGATGCGATGCTGCTGCATCCAAATATGCAGCTGCGTGTTGGATGCATGTAGGATTCATTTAGGATTCAATCACTGCTGCGTTTTGGGATGCGACTTTCGGATCCAACAATGTATCCCAAAACGCCATGTGAACATACCTTTAGTTATGTGGGGAACTGAGAGGTGGTCAGAACACTCCCATTGAATTTAATGGGAGATCCCAATACAGCCAAACATTCCCATTGAATTTAATAGGAGAGCTCCAACCACCTCTGTGTTCGCAATGGAGGTTTAAAGGGGCTTGTTTAAGACTCGCACCCATCACCCATTGACAGCACATCCCATCAATATGACATCAGTTTACGAGATGGGACAGTCCTTTTACAATACTAAAAACGTCAGGATGTCCGCCTTTACTGCTCTGTAGGAAATCTGCCAACCAAGATCCATAGTCAGGCTGTTACATGCAATAAATAACTAAAAGCAATACATAATAAAAATGTCTCAAAGTGAATTAAATTATTTTCTTTTATTACTTTTTTCAGGTGTGCAAACAAACATCGTAACAGTGATGTCCTTTAAAAAATAACAAAGAATTATATACACAAAATCTGTACAAGTGAACAACAACGTTTGTCTTTTGCACAGCAAAGATAACATTTAGAATTAGGTGACCATTATGTACAAAATATATACGTATTTACATCTATGAAACACTGGAAAAGTACTTCACAACAGTGCAAGTATTACAAAAACCATCATGGAATGTAATGACATAAGAGGAAGTATCCCAGTGGGTTGTTTAAAAATAAAACAAGCGTGTAAACATACAAGTGTACCAATTCTCCAATTCATTTCATTGCGGAGCTTTGGCAGGTGGATGTCTGAGGTATGAGGGGAGGAAAAAAAAAAAAAAAAAAAAAACGTATTTGGCAGGTGAATATAAAGTGTGGTTGTGGTCAAAACTGTGGGAAGTGCCACATGGAATACCTTCTAAAACATTCATACTGCATGTACCTGCCGCTCACCAAAGAGACATCACTTAAGAGTTGTGTTGTAAACAGTACAGGTGTAGAGTAAACTGCACAGGTGTAGAGAAGGCAGAAATTGAACAGATGTAGCAGAGTCAAGATTGCCATGTCAGAATGATCAAAATACTGCAGTTCAATGGATTACATGGCAAATTCAGCTCTGCTGCAGCTAGTACAAAATTGCAGATTTATTCATAAACACTAGAAACACAGCTTTGGTACTGCCAAAACATTTTATAAATAAGAATGGCTCTTGATTTAACTAATCTAACCCTAAACATTGTTTAGGCAAACATTCAGCATAACCCCAGAGTGATCACACGACTGTTTTCTGCAACACTAGAAATATGCCAATTTTGTGTAATGTAAACTGATGGTATGACCAAGATGATGCTAGCATTACATACATGGTCTCCTTAGGAGGCTTTCACACAGCAAAGTTTTAACCGCGCTCCAATTATCTGCCTTTATTACCAGCAAGCTTCTTTCACTCACCTAAACTGTTTGGAAGGGTGCTGTCACACTGTGCGGTTTTGGTGCGGTTTTTTGGATGCGTTTTTTGTGCAACAATGTATATCATTAATTGCTGTACCTTCCTGCACAAAAAACGCACCAAAAACACACCGTGTGAAAGCACCTGAAAGAGTAATCAATTAGGATGCTTTCACACAGTGGGTTTTTGATGCTGGAAGGCACAGCAATTAATGCTGTACATTGCTGCACAAAATTGTGGCAAAATTGCGGTAAAATCATGATTTTTGCTGGGATTTTTGTGCAGCAATGTACAGCATTAATTGCTGTGCCTTCTAGCAAAAAAAAAAAAAAAACACATCAAGAACGCAGTGTGAAAACACCCTTAGGGTGCTTTCACACAGCGCAGTTTTGGTGCAGTTTTACTGCACTCCAATTATGTGCCTTTATTACCAGCGAGCTTCTTTCACTTACCTAAACTGTTTGGAAAGTGAGTAATCAATTAGTGTTTGTAATCAATACTTCATACACAGTCATTGAGTACTTACTTGAAACACCTTTCTGGACAATTTAGACAACCGAAAGAAGCTTGCTGGTAATAAAGGCAGTTTAATTGGAGTGCAGTTAAAACTGCACCAAAACTGCCCTGTGTGAAAGCGCCCTTAATTTATTAGTGTTGGGTAGCGTTGACAATGCCATCATTAGACCGCACAATGTGCCTTTTAGCTGTACCTGGTGCAAGAGTGGATTGGCAATATTTTACCTGTCGTGGCCTCACCCCACTGTAATATGTGCAAACATCGCCAGAGCCAAGGACAGGAGAAAACAGGAAGTGGAAAGACATTAAAAAGATAATCTAGTTCAGCCTTGTCATGTGCATGACCCACCAGACTTTCCAGCACTGCTGCACATTCATGAGCCAAGAAACCCCAGAGACTAAAAAGTGCAGCATTCTGCATGATTGACCTGGACAAGCGATTAAAGGGCCAGAGAACTGCTCCTTTACCTAGATAAGGGTATGTTCACACAGCGTAATTGTGCTCATATACACCCCAAAAAATACAGTAGAAAGAATGTACAAAATAAACTGTCATTCAGACAGTGATTTTAGGATTGTATTGTGCGGTGCATAACGTACTCCTGTAAAAAGGGACGGCCCTTCTTTCAGGCATATTACGCACCGCAAAATACAATTGTGAGGCAGAGATCTGCCTTACTACATTTTGCTTTCAAGCACATAATTTCAAAGCACAAAGCCTACAACACGCAAAAGTGTGCGCCGCCAAACGCTGTGTGAACATACTCTAAGGCAGAGGTTCCACCTGTTAAGGCACACCAACGTATGTTTCGCTCCTTAGCATTGCCAGGTTATAATAGGTCAGTGCATTATGCACAGGTGATATCATTATTGTCAGTGCATTCTGTGGGAGATCCTGAAAACATGACCTGTTGGTGGGACTTGAGGACTGGAGTTGGGGAACACTGCTCTAAGGGTCATACATGGGGGCAACCAGGCCTCAACTCAAGCCTGAATGGAAAGACATCAACTCCCTTGCAACAAACTACTACATGGACACCTAGAGCTTTAGTTCCACAGGGCACAAGAGTCTGTGGACCATTTTAAAGGGACAGATTACAGCATTATCTGGAGAAGTGTGATCTGTGGGGGCAATCAAGCCTCACCTCAGTCTGAATAGAGGAATACAGGCTCTCATAATGACTACATAGACACCAAGAGCAGGGGTGTCAAACTGCGGCCCTCCAGCTGTTGGGAAACTACAACTCCCATCATGCCTACCTTTATAGATTATACAAATGCATGATGGGAGTTGTAGTTTCCCAACAGCTGGAGGGCCGCAGTTTGACACCTGTGACCTAGAGCATTGGCTTGGCTGGGCACTGTAGTGTGTGGATCATCTTCGACATGAAGAATTGTTATATTATCTAGATCAATGTTATCTAATGGGGTTATCAAGCCTCAACTCAGTCTGAAAGAAGAAATATTATTTCTTACAGTATTTGGGCAATAAAGCCTCATTTCCATTTGAGTGGAGCAATATGGACTCTTAGAACAACAACTACACACAGACACCTAGCACTTTAGCTCCACAGGCCACATAGTGTGTGGACCATTCACTGCCAGTCTACAGCTGAGGACTAGAATGTGACTACCACCATCATGGCTTAGTTTATCTGGCTTCTAGGTGAATCATTGGTATGATACAATTCCAGGCAAAAACTGAAATTTTCTCCTGAGTTAGATTTTACGTCTTCTAACCTAAATCTATAGCGAGTCCAGCAATAGAGACCCCTTGGGTAGCTTTTCCAGAAGATGAGACACTAGTTACCAGCAACTAGTCAATATGAACAAAGACTCCACCTGTTAATTGCAACGAGGCTGAAGGAGTGCTTGCCCATACAGAGGGCCAGCATGTCACCATTCCTTGCAGACACTGTTATGAACCCAGAGATAGCAGGACCCCAGGTAATTAAGAGTTGGCTAATGGAAGGGTGATCCTAAACCAGACAATACCAGAGTTCAGCTCTGCTTTAAATTCACCATACCGGTGATAGTACAGGTAATACTGACCTGACATAAGGTGCTAGCACTATGGCAATTGAGGTGCATCCCTCAGGCCACATAAACCACACTCCCTTCCCCAAGTGCTGGAGGAGCAGAGACATTGCACTAAAGCCCATCCCTAACCAGACAGAGCATAAGAATCAAATGAAGGGCGATGAAGATCTGAGGGATCAGATCATCTTGTAACACTTTATAGTAGTGTTCCCCAATCTCCAGAACTACAATGCATGTCCTGACAGATGGGAGTTGTAGTGTTGTAACAGCTGGAGAGAACAGGTTTATTGGCTGCCAATCAGTACTCCGAGGTTTCCATCCAACAAGCCCTGGCATCGTCTGTGGCACTGGTCACATACATAAGATTAATAGAGGAGGCCAACGGACTGCCCTCCAAGCGCATCCATTCAGTAACCGCATCCCAGTACTCACATAGAAGGTAACATGACCAGAGGATGGGATGATGCCATAGCCTGCGGAACAGATCAGCAAACATTAACTCCATCAATGCCAGAAACCCCAGGATCCAGACAGAGTGGAACATGGCAGCACACTAACCTCATCAATGCCAGAAACCCAAGGATTAGTGGAAAAGGACATTACACATAAACCCCAGGATTCAGACATTTAACCCCCATCAATGCCACAAACCCTAGGAGTCATAGTGGAATAGGACTGCATACCTCCGTAATCCAATAAACCTTCAGATCCTGACAGATGGGGTTAAGGTGTAATGTCATTCCTATGCCAGAAAGCCCAAGGATTCATAGCGGACAGTGACCGCACACATTAACCCCATCCCTGCCAGAAACCCCAGGAGTCATAGTGGAGTTGGACTGCACTCAGTAACCCCATCACGGTCATAAGTCTTTGGATCTAGACATAGTGGAATATGGCATACCTTAACCCCATCAATGCCATAACCCCAGTATACATAATGGAATAGGACTGCACACAGTAACTTCATTAATAGGAATGACATTACACCTTAACCCCAGCTATGCCATAGTTCCAAGAATCAGGCATCACATTAACCCCAGGATTTATAGCAGACTGTTATGGTAACCCCATCAATGCCACAAACCCCAGGATTCATAGCAGACTGTCCGCGCATGTTAACCCCATCGATGCCACAAACCCCAGGATTCATAGTGGACTGTGTCCGCGCACGTTAACCCCATCGATGTCACAAACACTAGGATTCATAGTGGACTGTGACCGCACATGTTAACCCCATCGATGCCACAAACACTAGGATTTATAGTGGACTGTCCGCGAACGTTAACCCCATCATTGCCACAAACACTAGGATTCATAGTGGACTGTCCGCACACCGTATCCCCATCCATGACAAACCTCTGGCTCCAGACCTAGGAATGACATTACACCTTAACCCCATAGCTCCCAGCAGTCAGGACCCCAGGCTCCACGCCCGGACACAGGGGCCCATCCTAGCCGGGCTGTCTCCGGTGGGCCTCCATCACACGGTCTCTGGCTCTCTGCACTCCTCGAAGCCGTTGCTGATGGGGGCCATTGTCCTGGTTGCTCTCTATGGAGGACTCGCTGCCCGTGCTCTCCCCGGACAGCAGCCTGGTGACCCTGAGGTCGGCCTTGAGCGTCTGCAGGTCGTTGCCCAGGCTCATCTCCCCCAGGTCGCTGATGAGCTGGGACAGCTTGCCCTCCTGCACGTCGTCCCCGCCGCCGCCGGTGTCCAGCCCGTCCTCGCACTCGAAGCTCATGGCCCGCTCCTCTTCCTCCTCTCCCTGCTGGTCCTCGGTGATGGAGCCCAGCTTGGGGGCGCTGCGGCTGCGCTCCACCGGGGGCTTGTAGCAGCACTGGCCGTTGAGGAGCGTGCGCAGGGGCACGAGGGGGATGCTGTGCTCCCCGATCAGCTGCTGCTGCTGGTGACGCGCGTCCTCCCGCCGCTTGAGCCTCTTGAACTCGGCCAGCGCGTTGGCCGACGTCTGGTAGAGCAGCAGGGCCATGGCCTGCGCCTTTTCGGGCTTGGACACCAGCACGGCGTGGCAGCGCAGCATCACGGCCTTGTGCTTCAGCTCGTGCCGGTACACCCAGGCGAAGACCTTGGGCAGCCGCGCGTCGGCCACGCAGTAGGTGACCCTGTGCAGCAGGTACAGGTGCCCGGGCCGCTTGGCTTTGTCCTCCACGTGCACCATGCGGATGCCCTGCGAGCTGACGGTCAGCTTCATCTTGGTGCCGTGCTTGCCCATCTCGCTCTTGCTCCAGATCTTGCACACGGCCAGGTCGGTGCAGCCTTCCCCCTTGGACTGCAGGGTGGTGGCATTGCCCAGGTACAGCACGGTGTAGGTGGGGTCCTCCCCGGTAATCTTGATCTTCTTCCGCTTGGACTTGAACATGCTGCCCACCCTGGTGAGTGCCCCCTCCGGGCAGGACTTGGCGAAGGAGGTGAGGGCGCTGTAGTTGAGGCTCACCGCATAGCCCTTCTGCTTGGTCTGCTTGCTGTCCTCCTCGATCAGATCAAACTTGTTCTTTTTCCAGGGCAGCATCGCGCAGTGTGAACGGAGGCTGAGCCCAGGTGTCAGTGCAGCGGCGGCCGCCTCCTCTCATGGCATGGGCGCGCCTACCAGCTCTCAGCCGTCTCATAGCAGCCCTCCAGGGCAGAGCACGGCTACATATAGCACGGAATGAACCATTGCTCTGAGGAGCAGGGGAGTCTGCACAGCACGGCGCCGCCCCCTTAACCCATTCCTCACCAAAGCTACCAGCATCTGCTATGGAAGAATTCACTGGCAGCTAACTCAAGTCATGGGTCAGGACTAGGAAAAAATCCTTAGCAGCCCCATCTCCTTTATAGCCTCCATTTACACAGCACATCTCTGGCTGCCATCAAACGCACACGCCAAGCCATATATGTTAAACGGAGGTAGTGGTGTCTGTCACCCAGAGGGTCCTATTGTAAAGACTGTATACATTTTTTATAAAATAATGCTGGTGTATACAATAGTGTAGGCTCCTGCGATGTTCTGTACTCTTTGTGGTATACTGGCCAAACGGAGGCCAAAAGAACACTATGTCGGTCCATTTAATTCTATGGATATGTAAAAGGGGTTGTCTCACTACAAATATTAACTTTCATCATGTCGGGACCAGTAATTGATGAGTTTTTCCAGATATATTGCTGTATTTTTTTTGGTTTTGTTGAAGAGATAAGATAGTTATCAGCTGTGCACACAGGTTTCTCTGCTTACCGTCCTGCTCTTCCCTTCTCTCTCTGCTCTGTCTTATCTGATAGCAGGGATGAGGACAAGTCAGGTTGTTGGCAGCTTGTGAACAGTGTTATCTCAAACAAGTAATTGGTCGTCTTTGTTTACTTTGAGCTCTGTAGCTCCCTGTACTTATAGATTACATCTCCTGCTCTCATGTCAGTGTTATTAAAAAGAGCTATGAATGCTGAGCTGATATACTAATCACTGCTATAGAACCACCCACAGCCCGGCTAGGAAGAGACAGGATGCATGAATCTAAAACTGCTTGTGGCTCAGTGAAACAGCGTGGGGAGACAACCCCTTCATATCAAACAAAGCAGGGTAGACTTGTGCTTGGTCACCACGGACTATTGATCCTATACAAATGCAAGTAGCATATGCTTATGCACGTTGTTCATTCATAATGTTTGATGAAGCCATTTAATAAATGTAAGAAAGAAAAGTTCCTACTCTGCTTTTTTTGATATGAGAGTATTCAGTGCAAGGAGCTTGAGAAACTCTATCAGCAGGTGCGTGGTGCAAGCTAATTAAATTTGTTAGCTACCGGACCGTGTTATTTAAAGCTGAGACAACCCCTTTAAGCATATACATCTGAAGCTTTTCCTGTGTGAAAGCTAAACATAGAGCAGAAACGTGGTGTGTACCTTTAAAAAATGTATTCCAATGGATACCATGAGGGTGCCATGCCGAGGCTATAGAAATCTAGAAGGCAAATGTAATTCGAATTAGACTACGTTTGCCTTATTTTCTGAATGTTTACTCTAGATAGGCGAGAGATTGTTCCATACCCCATCATGCCCTGCCGCGGTATCCCGTTCCCGACACATACCACAAACAGAGGCCATAAACGTGAATAGGGCCTTCCATGTTTAGGACCCACTACTGGTTTTGGCTTACAAGTACTGATGCAAAATAGTAGAGGATAAATCCACTGCACACCATTATGATTTGCTTAGTGATAAATATAATTTATTAACAAATGTATAGTTAGGATCAAACAGAGTGCCAGAATACAATGTGTAACTACAGATACTCAATAAATGCTTTCACATAGAGTTATTGAATGAATTTATAGGATCTAGATGTCAAAAGGAATCGACGTTTCGGCGACATTCATCTCTCCTCCGGACGTCAGGTCCGACTCCTTCTATCCCCAGAACGCCTGTACTCAGGCACTGCGCCCTTAGGCCGTGTTCACACGGCTTATTCAAGCCGTAATTGCGAGCCGGATTGTGCTTGCAATTCCCACTTGAATAAGGGACGGGGGCAGGGCGGGGGCGCGGCCCGCCGCCCCATAGACTTGCATTATCCATGGCGCGTATTGCGCCTGGATAATGTGCAGGTGACTTTCCCCACCCCCACTCCCCCCGGCGGATTCGCCGAGCGGGGAGGAGCGGCGGAATCCACTGTTCTCTATGAGAACTGTGGATTACCTAATTACTGCGACGGATTGGAGCCGTATTGCAGCGCAAATCCAGCGCGGAGTACGGCACCAATCTGCGCCGAAATAAGCCGTGTGAACGGCCCCTTAGGATCCTCACAATACCTCAGTTACTCTTTTTGCTGGCACTCTCGGCATAGCACCTTACATATACCTAGATATATGATATCCTCTTTAGTTCTACCTCAATTGACTCTAGATGTTCTTGATAAAGGCCAAATAAGCCGAAATGTCGATTCCTTTTTGACATCTAGATCCTATAAAATCATTCAATAATTCTATGTGAAAGCATTTATTGAGTATATGTAGTTACACATCGTATTCTGGCACTCTGATCCTAAGTATACGTTTGTTAATAAATTATATTTATCAATAAGCAAATCATAATGGTGTGCAGTGGATTTATCCTCTATAGTTACTAGACCTTGAGTCTTTTCCATTTTGCACCCAGATTCATAGTGAGTTCCCAGGTGTGCGTGACCTTTCTATTATTCTGATGCAAAATAGTGATCAAGATACGTTAGCACTTCTGTGCCACTAATACAGCCACATGAACTAACAGCATTATAGAGCTATTAAACCCATGGGCAAGGATACATGGACATATTACAGGCACATATCATGTTCCTGTAAAACCGGTATAAAAGAATGGCTTCAGGCTACACTAAACGGCTTTAGATAGATGCTTAAAGGGGATGTCCATTAAAAATATATATATACTGCATTGGAGTCAGGATGGTGCAAAAATGAAAAAAAAAAACTGATACCTGCTGGTGAGTTGCTTCTATTGACTTCCATGTTCTCTTTCCAACAAAGAGGAGAGGCTCATGCTCCATTGCACAGTATCTCACAAACATGAGTACACCCCACACATTTTTGTAAATATTGTATGATATCTTTTCATGGGACAACACTGATGATATGGCACTTTGATACAGTGTAAAGTGGTCAGTATACAGCTTGTATAACACTGTAAATTTGATGTGCCCTCAATGTAACTGAACACCTAGCCATCAATGTCTAAACTGCTGGTAACAAAAGTGAGTACACTCCTAACTGAAAATGGAAAAATTGTGCCCAATTTTAAATTTTCCCTCTACAGTGTTATATGGTCTCGTGTGTGAATGGGGAGCAGGTGTGTTAAATTTGGTGTTATTGCTCTCACATTCTTTCATACTGGTCACTGGAAGTTCAACATGGCACCTCATGGCAAAGAACTGTCTGAGGATCTAAAAAGAAGAATTGTTGCTCCACATAAAGATGGCCTAGGCTATTAGAATATTGCTAACACCCTGAAACTGAGCTGCAGCACGATGGGCAAGACCATACAGCAATTTAACAAGACAGATTCTACTCAGAACTGGCTTCGCCCAAAGAAGTTGAGTGCACGTTCTCAGCATCATAGCCAGAGATTATCTTATTAAAATAGAGGTACGCGTGCTGCCAGCATTTTTTGCCAAGGCTAAAGCGGTCCAGACAGTCAGCCTATCAATGCTCAGAGCATACGCTGCACACTGTATCAAATTGGTCTGCGTGGTTGTTGTCCCAGAAGGAAGACTCTTTTAACCCCTTAACGACCTTGGGCGTATCCATACGTCCAGGTTTTTTTGGGGGTTCACGCACCTGGAACTTGGTACGTCCTGAGGGTCGCGCGAACTCAAAAGCAGAGTTCGCGCGATCGGCGCGGGGTGTCAGCTGTATATTACAGCTGACATCCCGCACCATCGGCCCCAACCCCGGATCGCTCGGGGGGGGGAATCGGGGGGCGGTTAACCCCTTAATTATCGCGACAATCCGGTCGCAATAACTAAGAGAGACGCAGGAGGAGATCGCTCCTCCTGCGTCTCGGGTCGGCGGCAGCAGCGCACGGATCGCAGATCCGTGCAGCTCCTCCCTCCTGACGACAGCACGGAGGGCAGAGAATGCCTTCCGGTTGTCTGTGACGTCACGACGCCCGGCCGTGCCCTGTGGGCATGACCGGCATCGTGACTGACAGTTGTCATGGGAAAACCAGCCCATAGCAACAAGCTATCACTGATTCCTATTGAATGAGAAGATCTAAAGATCTCTCATTCAAACCCCTATGGGGAAAAGTAAAATAAAAATGTGAAAAAGTGAAAAAAAGTGAAAAAAGCGAAAAACCAGTAAAACACAAACACGAAAAATAAAATAAAATCATGTACACCGCCCTTTTCCCCTTTTTCAAACGCCAATGCCCCAAAAAAGATCAAAAAAAAATAAAGTACCCATATTTGGTATCGCCGCGTGCGTAACGACCTGCCCTATAAATCTGTCATGTTAATTAACCCGTACGGTGAACGCCGTAAAAAAAAAAAAAAAAAAACAATCACAGAATTAAGATTATTGTTCACACGCCCCAGCACATAAAATGATAAAAAGCGATCAAAAACTCCTATAAACTCCAAAGTTGTACCAATTAAAATGTCAGTTCATCCCGCATTAAAAATGTCCTTATACAAGCTCCTGTAACGGAAAAATAAAAAATGTATAGCTCTCAGAAGATAGCGATGCATAAATATTTGTTTTACACACTAAAAAACACTTTTCTTTTTTTTTTTAAAGGGGCTTTAACATAAAAAAACTATATAAATAGGGTATCGCCATAATCGTAGCGACCCAAAAAGTAAAGCTAACTTATCACGGATTACTGCACGGTGAGCCCTGTTTAAAAATAAAAATAAAAAACACTACTAGGATTGCAGTATTTTTCTTCACCCTGGCCTCCAAAAATGGATTTAAAAGCAATCAAAAAGCCTTGTCCCCCCAAAAATGATACAATAAAAACGTCAACCTCCCGCAAAAAACAAGTTTCCCCACACAGCTCCAAGCACAGAAAAATTTAAAAGTTAATGGCTCTCAAAATATGGTGATGCAAAAACGTATTTTCCTGTTTTTAATAAAAGTGTTTTTTATGTATAAAAAGCAGTAAAACATAAAAAAATATACAAATTGGGGATCGGTATAATCGTATTGACCGCTGAGTAAAGCTACCATGTCAATATACCGTACAGTGACCGGGTATAAAAAATAAAAAAAAAAACACTACCACATAATGGTACCAATAAAAACTTCAACTCATCTCGCAAAAAACAAGCCCATACACACTC
>JAODAL010023538.1:0-62496 GCA_025379985.1 Phyllomedusa bahiana
GTCCCAGCTTCAAAGACTCCAGAAATTTCATAACCCAGACGGGTCGTCTCCGATTTGTCATATCGATTCATAGGCGATCTGCTCATAACTGGTGCGTGGCGGGTTCATATCACAAAATATAGAGCTCCCCGCACGCACACGCCCATTTCCCGGTTTTCCAGGACGCCAGGGGATGGAGATATCCAGAATCGGGCCTACGGGGTCCAGAAGATAAGCATGTTTGATATCCAGGCGTCAGGAAAGCCCAGATGGTTCGGATGGTACCACCGGCGCAGGTGTGTGCCAATGCCCTGCCAAGTTATCATCCATTTTTGGTTTTGCATTAGAAACTGCATGACCTGAGTGGGAGGAGTGCATAGGCCGTCCCAGGGGTGTGTAAGGGGCTGTCCAGTGGGCTGCCCCTCGCAGATATAAACCAGTAGCCAGAGGTGGCTCTTCCTGTTTGATCCAGAGGAGGGGGGTGCCTGACAGGAGGTCCGTGACATCATCACTCAGCAGCCAGGCCACATCTGCCTCCCATGCGGCCGGGCCCCAAGCAAGCAACCACGGTAACTTGATGATTCTAACTGCCTTTTGTCTGTACTCCATAACTGTATTTGCATCTGTCTCCTACCTGTATATTGTTATCCATCGTGTATATATTATCTGTCTAGTGTGCCCTCCACGGCTAATTAAATCTATAAACTTTAATCTGAGTTAGTCTGTCTTGATCAACGGCCTCACACGCCTAATACTCGGTCTATGATATATAGCTACCCCAAGGCTGGTTTCGGCCTTGTTATAAGATTGGTCACGGACCGGTCTTATAACTAAACTAGAAACTAGTGGCAGCCGTTCGGGGTTCTGGACGAGGAGAGTGTTCTCTCATCCTCCCTGGTTCCCCTGTGCCGGTGTGGGCAAGGGTAAACAGCGGACTAGGCTGTTTTCGTCACAGCATTTAAATAACTTTTTGAAATATGAATTTTTAACTATAACAATAAAGGGTTAATTAGTTTTCATTTTGAACAAACTCTTTTTGTTCCAAGGTTCCCCTGACATTATGCTAATTACAAAGTTATGGAATGTCCCACTGATGGGACCCCTAGCAATCAGCTATAATCTGTATGGGCACCATACAGCAAGTGTTCAATTACACTGCCAATTTCACTGCAGCGCCACGACAGGGAAAATTAAACATTGCAGAGTTCCCACAAAAATTAATAAACTGTGTAGACATGCCAAGTCCTCCATAATGAGAGATGCTTGAGCTACTCTTTACTAGATGAGGGTTCTACATAGGGATTCCCTTCTATAACCCAGAATTTCCTAACTGGGCATTTGAAAATGGATTATGGATAATCTAAATGAAATAATCAAGTAATCCCTTAGCGTTATACTGAACATTCTTACTCTTGCCTTAGGAGCTTTTAATCAGTTTTACTGGAACTTGTTGCCTAGAATGCATTGGATTTGTCCCCAGGAGAGGTGAAACTTTAATAGGTAACATTTGCCTGTTTGCTGATGACACAAAAGTATGATATAGGATTAATAATCCTGGAGGCATAGCTCCCATCAGGAATTTCAGCGCCCCATATGGTGAAAGTGCTTCTGCTTCACTCCCCTCCCTCCCTCCCCCCCAAAAAATGGCTCCATTTGCGTCAATTTATTTTTTTTTTTTTTAAACTTTATGTTTTTATTTAGAAGAACTTTTCAATACAAACATTAGAACCTTATAATAATTGGCAAAATGCAAATTAAACAACGCAAGGGGAAGAGTTCGCAATGAGGAACATTTCCTGGGAAAGTGAGGTAAAGCCGCATTTCGGTATCAAAATTTTCTAGCAGTTATTACAGATCAATATTACATCACAAGTTCGGCAATCCGTCACGGATTCACAATCAGCAGGAAGGTCCAATCTTAATATGTCTGACAAAGACAAGGATACAAGAGGGGGAGACGAACGAGAGGGAGGAGGGGGAAAAGGGGGGGGGGGAGAAAGCCCAGTACAGCCAACAGTTTTCCCATTTATAGAGCTTGGGTCACAGTGTAGGCATCCCACACCGACCATACTTTATCGAAGAGATCAAGACTGTTTTTTAAGGTAGCTGACAGATACTCCATTCGCCTTACCTCCCTAATTCGCGGATAAAGGTCCGAGACTGAGGGAGAAAGAGTCTGTTTCCACAACCCAGATATCAGGCACCTGGCGGCCGTGAGAACATGTCTCATCAGTACTCTTTTGGGCTTGGACAGACCCGTCACCGGCCCATTAAGCAAGTAGGTGAGTGGATTCAAGGGCATCCGTACTCCGAGGAGATCAGCAAGGAAGTCCCGCACCTGCGCCCAAAACACACCCAGTCTCGGACATTCCCAAAAAATATGTGGAAACGTGCCCGTTGCTTGACCACAGCGCCAGCATTGGTCTGAGATCTGCGGGTTCCATTTGCGAAGGAGGTCCGGGGTGTGGTACCAGAACATCAGAATTTTATATAAATTCTCCTTATGGGTGATACAGGTGGAGGACTTCGCCGCCACCCCCCAGACAGCTTGCCAGGTCAAATAGGGGAGATCCCTACGTAAATATGACTCCCATCTAGTCATATATTTGTGGCGTACCTCGCTGTCAGGGACCGGGTTTTGAAGGTTTGCTTAGATTGCAGAGATGAGTCCCTTAGTGGTCACTCCAGCCTTGCACATCATTTCGAATTGAGTGGGGGGGACAATCTATTTGTTCCATAGATAGAAGAGAAGAGGTGAGTGATTTGAAGATAATGAAAGCTTGAACTCATAGGGAGGTCGTATTTAGCTTGAAGGGAAGGGAACGGGATCAATTTCCTATCCTGCCCCTCTGTGATATCAACAAACCTGAATAAATCATGCCCCAGCCATGGTCGCGCAAAAAGCCCTGATGAGCTCCGCGGCAGGAGTGGGGTACATAGAAAGGAGGTAATCGGCGAGGCCTTGAAGGCAAGTGGGTACCTAGATTGGCAGTATTTCCAGATCTGTAACGTGAATCTTATGGGGCCTAGTGATGACCTCGTCTCTGGGAGTGGGTGGGAGTGCCAGATAAAGGCATTAGGGTGTATGGGGTCTAGTGACAGTTTTTCCACCTCTTTCCATTTAGAGGAGGCCCTCAGCTTGGTCTGTGTCTTAGGTGGGTAGCAAAGTAATAGAGTAAAATGTTAGGGACTGCTAGGCTCCCTTTCTGTTTGCTAGTCATTAACACTTCCTTCGCCACTCGATGATGTCCCTGCGCCCATATGAAGTTCAATATAGCGGATTGTAGTGATTTCAGTTCTTTCAGGGGGACCGCCACTGGGAGGGTCTCGAACAGATACAAAAGCTTTGGCAGGATGCTCATCTTCACCGAATTAATTCTGCCAAAAAATGAGATCGGCAGCGAGTTCCACCTCAGTAGCAGGCCCCTTGGTTCCCTAAAAAGTGGGGGGAAATTAGTTTTGTATAGCGTCTCGTATCTATTTGTAATGTGGATTCCCAGGTATTTGAGCGAATGATCCTTCCATTTATATGAAAAGTTATGTTTGAGGAAGTCAACTGCCTCAGGCGAAAGATTTAAGGGAAGGGCCTCCAATTTAGTGCCATTGATTTTATACCCCGACAATTTTCCAAATTCGCTTAAAAGGGAGTGAAGAGTGGGAAGAGTAGTGTGTGGTGCGGTCAGAGTCAAGAGGATATCGTCCGTAAACAGGGAGAGCTTGAACTCCTTATCCCTGACTCTAATTCCTTTTATGTCCAGGTAAGCCCTGATTGCAGCCGCGAAAGGCTCTATACATAGAGCAAAGAGGAAGGGGGATAAAGGACACACCTGTCATGTGCCGTTCCGTATTCGAAACATCTCGGAGGTGCAAAAAGGTAGCTTGATGGATGCCGACGGGGAGGTATAAAGACCTTTAACTGCGGTTAAGAAGGCCCCGTAAAGCCCAGGGATGACAAAGTCTCAAACAGGAAGGGCCAGCCCAGCCTATCAAAGGCCTTTTCCGCATCAAGGCTAATGATCAGGACTGGTTGGTTAGTCGAGTTGGTCTCCTCTATGAGGTCAATGGTCCGTCTTGTGTTATCCCCCCCCTGTCTAGCTGGGACAAACCCTACCTGATCTCTATTGATGAGCCGGGGAAGCCAGTGGTTTAGTCTATTAGCTAAAATTTTGGTGTAAATTTTTAGTTCTTGCGCTATCCGATGGGTCTTTTCCGGGTTTGTGGATGAGAGTCATGTGGGAGAGGGTCATCGACTCCGGGAGAGGAGAGCCCCCTGGGAAGGAGTTAAATAACTGGAGCATATGTGGGACCAAAATGTACGAATACACCTTATAATACAAATATGGGAGACCATCCGGTCCCGGGGCCTTTCCCGAGGGAAGCTATAATTTCCTCCGACTCGATGGGGGCATTGAGGGAGACATGTGCCTTGGGCGGGAGGAGAATGAGGGGGCATTCCTGCAGGAAATCCCAGATTTGTCTCTGGGCCTCGTGTTCATTTTGCGGTAGGTCGGAGGGGAGGGAGTATAGTTTGGAGAAATACTCCAGGAAAATGTCAGCCATTGCCTTCGGGTCATACCGCAGTGTCCCCGTCCTATCACAGAGCACGGATGGCATTGATTTTACTAATCTCTCTTTGAGCTGTCTGGCCAGGATCGTGTGAGCCTTGTTGCCAAAATTATAGAACCGTTGCCTTGAATACACTAGGAGCCGCTCAACTGTGTGCGTAGCTATATCCTTGAGGTCAGCTGGGTCGCTACAATGCGACGTAAAGTCTCCACACTAGGGCGTAGGGCCATTTTTCTCTCAAGGTCCTTTAGGGGGGCGCGAAGGTTCAACACCCTCTCCTTACTGTCTTTCTTAAGCCTAGAACCCAGCGCAATGCAGTGGCCGCGTAGCACCGCTTTGTGAGCTTCCCAGAGAGAAGAGAGGGAGGACACCGTGCCTACATTAGTCTCAAAGTAAGACGTGATTGCATCTTGTAATTTCTGCATATGCACCGGGTTCTTGACCAAAGCTTCATTGAGTCTCCATTGGCCTGCACGCCAAGGAGACACACGAAAGTCAAGCTCAACCATGACTAGGGCCTGATCCGACCAGGCTCTATGTTGGAGCCTTTCACCAGCCGGAGGGACATAATGTTACCGAAAAAATTATCCAGTCGGGAGTGGGATTTTTGCGGGTTGGAATAGCAGGTGAACTCCCGCTCCCTGGGGTGGTCAATCCTCCATATTTCAAAGAGAGAATGGGCCCTGATTACTTTACGGAAAGCCCTTGGGGTTGGGGGGCCTCTCTTCAAGGTGGCCCTATCCATAATGTCAGAGAAACTTAGATTGAAATCCCCTCCGATTAGGACGGCAGGCGGGGGGTGCTGAGAGGGTTTGGAAAAAACTCTGTTGAGGAAGGAAATCTGCGAGGTGTTAGGTACATAAAGATTGCACAATACCACTGGTTTCCCACATAGGGTAGCCTGCAAGATAATGTAGCGACCGGCCGGGTCAATTTGGGATGAAGTGACCTGCAGGGGGCAGGAATTGGCCATTAGTATGGCCACACCAGCTTTTTTCTGCTCATTAAACGTGGAAAAGGCTGTTGGGTAGAAGCGCCGCGCAAAGGCAAAAGATCCCGTGGAGTTATAATGAGTCTCCTGTAAGAAAACAATGTCTGCGCTAAGACTCCTGCACTCCCGGAGTGCCAAACGCCTTTTCACATTAGAGTTCAGCCCCTTAACATTCAGTGTGAGACATCTAACCATATCTGCTGTCTAAAGATGACACCCCTTTATGTAAAAATAGGAAAGGACTAAAAGAAGTCAAGGGTTTCGGAGGCTGACCAGTGTAAGGAGGGAAGGGGTGAGAGACTTAGGACGGAACAAGAAAAGGACTGAGGAGAGATACAAAAGGAGGGGTGTAGACACGGACACTACAACTACAGATAAGACTAAACAACCAAGGTAAGAAAATAAACCAGCAAACCAGTAACTCGACTGGGGAATGAAATAACCAGTAGGCTACAAAACTCAACAATAGGGAGGAAAAAAAAAACTCCCTGAATGCGTGACGCTTCTGGTCCGCGGGGCCCGGAGGTTGGAGAAAATACTTCAAAGGGGAGAATATCCCCAGGGGAACCTCCCCTTCAGACCCGGGAAATGCGTCTAAAGGGGAGATCCCCTCCCTCCGTACCGGAGCAGGAGACTTGCACCTCCTAGCAGGGCAGACAAGAGGGGCCGCGCAGGTGGGTAATCCACGACCAAGGAAGTGCGGTGCCCGAAAAAAACCACAAATCCTTAGAGTAGGAGCATTTCACACCGGACCGCTGCCGGAATCAAAAGCCGCCATAGAGGCAAGGCAGCTTGATAAGCAAGATCATTAGACCTGGCCTTAAGATGAGTCCCAGTTCAATGCGGAGGGCTGCGCCTAGATTTGGGAGCCGGAGGGGAGCCCGTCGGGGCTCGTCCTTTAGTGGAGGACACAGAGTGCCACACCGGTGGAGGAGGTGGCACGAGGGCAGCCAGTTCCCAGTTTTCAATCTCCGGGGTAGCGATCTGTAGTGTCTTACAGAAGCCAATGAGGTCTTGTGGTGTTTTCAGCGTGGCTGTGCGCCCCTCCGAGCGCGCACTCAGTGCAAAGGGGAAGAGCCAACTATATGGTATACGTCTCTCCCGGAGGATAGCAAGAAGCGGCTGAAGGTGCCAACGTTTTTGAAGGGTGTGCTAAGACAAGTCCTGGAATAGCTGGATGTTCGTCCCGTGAAATTTAATCTGTCGCATTCCCCTCACTTTTTCCATAACCGCTTCTTTTTCCTTGTAGTCGTGGAAGCAGCAGATAATGTCCCTTGGGAGGGATAATGAGGATTTGGGCCTAAGCGCTCTATGGGCCCTATCAAGCTGGTAAGATCCAGGGGGAGAGGACTCCATAACCTGATTGAAAATAGCATCCAGGACTGAGTGCACATTCTCCTCTCCCTGAGCCTCAGGAACCCCTCTGACCCTTATATTGCTTCTGCGCCCCCAGTTGTCGAGGTCCTCTAAGTGGCGTGCCATGCCGTTAACCATAGAGATCTGCTCCATCATGGCGGGGTGTAGCTGCTCCATATATTTGCAAGTATTGTCATGATCCTTTTTCAATCATCTCTACTCTGGAAGCAATTTGTTTAATGTCCTGTCTGATACTGGAGATTTCCTCTCTACAGGCCTGCTTGACCTCTGAAATCATAGCTTGCCAATCCTCCCTGGTGGGAAAGTGCTGTGTGAGCTCAGACCCGTGAGAGTCAGCTGCCGTGCGTGGGCCAGGAGAGGCAGAGGTACGCACCGGGGAGTCCTGCCATGATGGGGCTGAGCTGTCCGAGTCTCTGGCTGGGGATAATAGTGCAGGCCCAGAGTCCAGGCTCTCTTGCCCTGCATAGATCGCGCCCACTGAGGGTGTGTTAGTGGTCTGGTGGCTGGGGCACCTGCCCTGGGGCTGCGATGGTGACTTAGCAGCCATGTTGCTATATAGGAGCTGGAGAGCTGAAAGTCCTTGCAGGGATTGCGGGTCAGCAGCTGAGGGGGAGAGGGAGGGAGAGTTCGCTGCAGCCTGTACCTGATCCACTGCCGAGACATGTGTCCGCTCAGGGGAGACGCTAGCCCAGGTCTGAGCTGCCTTCAGGGCTCTAGTGACGGGTCGCGCCAGCAGTTCCCGGCTCTCCTCGGCAGTCAGCAAGTTGCAGCTCCGCTCCGGTGACGTGGGTGCAGGAGGCGATAATGGCGCCACTAGGCCTGTGCGCGCCGGATGTGGAGATCCTCGGAGGATGAAGGCGTCTAGCGAGGTCCGTGGCACGGTGGCCACGGAGGCCTCCCCACGCTTTTCTCTTGGAGCTGGGATCTTTTTTTACTCATTTAGGGTGCTAATTACGGCCAGGCGTGCTATTTGCTGCGGTCCGGTGCGGGAGCTCCTCTAACACACGACCGTCTCCATCGGCTTCCGGTACCGCCCCCTGTGTCAATGTCTTTTTAATTTATTTTTTGGAGTTCACAATATAGTTTAAGTGACAGTTTATCTTTATGCTGCAAGTAAGTAATTTATATGTAGTTTTTGTTGTGTTTTACTACTTGTAAAAACCTTTTAAATCTTTTTATTGTTTTGATAAATGAGCTGTGTCAGGGTTATTTTTTGAGAGCAAACTGAAGTTTTACTGGCACGATTTTGGGGTTCATACAATACAACTTTTTGATCACTTTTTATACCAATTTATTAGCAAAGCAAGATGAACAAAAACACAAAACCGTGGTAATGCCATAATTTATGCAGATAGTCTGAGCATTTAATGTATCTCCATACAAGATGGCATCTGTAACAGAGAAAGCCAGGTATGTGGATCCTCTGGGTTTATTGTAAGAGATAAAGATACAAATCACGACAGGGAGCGTAGACTAAGGAGCCTCCGGTCTTCGCAGAAGTAGGGAACACAGACAGGACTTGGGTCAGCAGGAGTACAAGAACTAAAAGCACATCACGTGCAATGACACAGGATGCACACAAGAAACTCAGGCCCTAAGTGCAACACATAGCAGGGCTAAATAGCTCCCCCAGGGAATGGAAGGGGCATCAGCTGTGAGTGCTGAGGGCAAATTAACCACTGCCCTGCTGGAAGGCACGGGAAACACTGAGCGGCCCCCAGGGTCAAAGGCATGAAGTAAGCAAAGCACGATCCTTACACTTTTTGGTTGCCATAATACTCACCATGTTAGAGGCCAAAAACACCAAACCAACAGTGAAGTTTGGAGATGGGTACATCATGGTGTGAGGCTGTTCTTCAGCATACACCACTAGCCGACTTTACATAATTGAAGGAAGGAGGAGTGGAAAAATGTACTGAGACATTATTGATAAAAATCTGCTGCCATCTACCAGGATAATGAAGATAAAACAAAGGTGGACATTTCAACAAGACAATTGGGCGGATATATCAATTCAGTTGCGCCAGAATTCCGGCTCAATTTGCGCCAAAAAACAGCTTTTCGCTACATTTACCATGTGTTTTAGACAGTTTCAGATGCTTCTGTGCCTCGTCCGACAAATGGGGCATGACCTCGTAAAAGGGGCGTGGTTTCACAGAGAGGGGGCATGGCTTAAATGCGACCAAAAATGCAACAGAATTTTGTCACAGTTTCTGGCATAAAAGTAAGCCAACCTAATTGTGGTACAAACTTAGACTAGACAGTTCTAACCTGCGCCAGATTTATCAACACTATGATCAATGTGGCGTATTGTAAGACTGTCTAGTCTAACTTTGCACTGTCTAAAAGAAAGACTATTGATAAATCTGCCCCAATGATCCCAAACACATGGCCAAGGGAACTCTTATTTGGTTTCAGAAAGAGAATATAAAGCTGTTAGAAATGTCCAGCCAATCACCTGACCCAAGTCCAATAGAAAGAGTGTGTGGGAGAATGGGCCAAAATCCCACCTGAGCAAGCATGCCACTAGTTTCTCCATACAAGAGGCGTCTTGTCAGCATCAACAAAGGCTTTTGTAAAAGTATTAATTACATTTTAGTAAACGTGTTCAATACTTTTTCTCTGTGTCATTTCTCATTTTTACACATAACTTAATTTATGAACATCAATGGTTTGATCTCTTTGCCTGTGTGGATTGGAAGGGTTGTTACCAATATCTGGTGAGAATTTCATGTCAATAGCACCTTTAGAAATATATTTACTTAGAAAATTGGTGATGTGTACTTCACCTGTGGTAGCAAAATCTGAAGAATCTTTACCTGCCACTACATACACAAGCTCACTCACTGAAGTTTATTATTTATAACTTATTATTTACTTATTAACTTATTTTTTCCTTTTTCCAATTCTATTTCTTTCTTTATAAATTAGGCTCACTATGGACTGAAATGTGTTAATGCATTTTATTGATGTTTATTGTTTGCTAGGTGTGTTGTATACATAAATGTTATACTAACTAACTATATATATAGATATAAATATATATATATATATATATATATATATATATATATATATATATATATATAGCAGAAAAGGCCCCCCGTATATTATATAGTGTACTGTCAAACACATAATAGTAAAAATATACGTATAAATCACACACTTAACAATAAACTTCAATAAAGTATATTAACACAGTTCAACCCATAGTGAGCCTAATGCATAAAAAAGAACCAGACAACCCCTTTAATAAAATTCCTTTATATATGACATAACTAAGCTTGTATATTACACTGTATTAATTTTATTCACTGTTTGGAATATAGTACTGACAGGTTTACTATGTATACTGGATTCTGACAGATTTTTCTATAAAAATATAACACTGAATGACTGCTTGTTAATTGCACTGTATTTCTGGTCTTCGTCAGTAGTATGCAGCCAGTACTGCCCTCTACTGGAAGATTATTTTACTTGCGGCAGACAAACACCATATCTATCTGTTTACTACAGTACTCTTCATTGGATTTATGCTCTGATTCAAAGATGGAGTTCAACCACAATAAATCACCTCATCTGACGTTTGCATGATGCTTATTGCTGTTTTTGTTATTTTATGACTATTAGAACTTATTAATAATATAACCTATTTATAAAATGTTAGCAGTAGAGGCTACTATGCAGTTCAATGCAGAGATGCACGACCTCTATATAAATGGAAGTTGAGACTACAAATTTTTATATTTACTCTAAAATCTTGATAATAACCTGTAACTCAAATTGCAAGTATTGTAGCACACAGTATATTATGAGGTAAAATAATAAGAGCTGAGAGTGAAAACAGTCAAGAGAAAAAGAAGGTACAACCTCTTAAAATTCTATAGATTTGTGTATCAAGACATAATGAAAAACATCTACTGCAGTCCTTAGTATGTCTTAAAAATAGATAAATATTACCCGAGATGAACAACAGTCATATAAATCCACAATACACACAAGGTAAATATGCTTCAAAGTGTATTTGTAGCTTATAGTGATCAACGTGTATATGATACAATGTTTTTACATGTGTATGATACAAAGTATTGTATTCCATACAAAATAAAGTAATAAACGTGATAGTAATGGAGTGTGATCCTTCCTGAGTTGATGTTTTGGTCTGCTGGGCGACTTTATTCATAGGAGATCACTGAAAAATTAAACATAGAGGTACAATACAAGTAACAGAAACTGGAATGACAAATATTAGCATATATTAGCAAATAGAAGATTAGGTCATATTAGAGGTGCAGAAGTATGTACAATAAAGGAAAGTAGTAATAAAGAGGAAAAAACAATGGACGTTAAGAGACTATACACTTCTATCAGGTATCAGGAAGGTATTCAGGCCACTTGGACAATTCTTAACTCTTCCAATCTCAAACCATTAGAAATCGATTTCTGCATTGATCTGTTGACAATTGTATTGAATGACAAATACTTTCTATTTGGTGACCAATTTTATTATCTTCAAAGGCAGGGCACTGCCATAGGCTCGAATGGGGTACCCTCTATGCCATCACTTTCATGGCATCTTTTTTAGGATCAGTACCTTTATACCCATCCACTCTATATGCAATATGCCAAAGAATGGAAATGTTACATTGACAATATTTTCCTGGAAGGTAACACCACCAAGGTCCTACAATTTTTCAATTCAGTCCTTCCTGGCCTGTGCTTAAAAATCCACCATGATCCTGAAAAGATCAACTTTCTTGATACTAAAGTAATCAAAACACCAGAAGGTAGACTTATTTTAGACCTCTATACCAAACCCACAGTTCGTAATTTACTACTATGCTACCAGAGTTGCCATCCTACCCATGTTAAAGAATCCCTACCCAACTCTCAATTTACACACATCAATAGGATTGTGACTGACCCTGTCACTAAGTCTCACCAACTTAACCTAATGGTCAATAAATTTCGATCTAAGGGCTACCTGGACAAATTCATTTGACACGGCCAAAAAAACACTCATACCCCTAAACCTTACAAAATACTATCCCTTCATGCCAAAAATTCATCACTGCATACGCAAGCATTGGGAGCTACTTCAACTTGGACATCCCGAAATACCAAAATTTCATACTTTGTATCATATACATGTAAAAAAAATTCAACCATATACATGTTGATCACTATAAACTATAAATACACTTTGAAGCATATTTACCTTGTGTATGCTGTGGATTTATATTACTATTGTATTACAGTTTGCAGTACCCTTCCCACAAGCACCCTTTGTCTACCGTGTGCTGTACATTTAAAATAGACTGAGATGAACAACAGCATACACCATACTAATTTCAAGATTATTTGTTTAACCCCTTACCGCCGCAATTTTCACCTTCCTGACAGAGCCCCATTTTTTAAATCTGACATGTCACTTTATGTGAGAATAACTTTTTAATACTCTTAACTATCCATGAACAGCATTTAGGAAGTTTATTAACCCATTAGGTTTTTCACAGAAATTAAAGCAAATTAAATCTTGCAGATTTAAAATGTTTATCCATTATTCACTGGACACAGTAGATGTGATCATGGAAATGCAACTTAATATTGATTCCTCCAATTCTGCCATTTTCAGAGATATCCCATATGTGGCCCTAGTACACTATTTGGCACCACCACAAGCCTCAGAGTAGGAGGAGCACCTACTGGACTCTGGGGTCTCATTTTCATTACAATTTTCTGTAGGCGCCATTACAGGCTTGTGGACATCCTAAGGTGCTAAAACTTAATAAACACCCCTAAAATACCCATATTGGAAACTACAGCCTTTAAAGGGGTTTTGCCAAGAAGTGAGTTCCTTACCTAACAAGCTGATACTCCCCTCTTGAGGCTTAAAAAAAGAGGTGTTGTTTTTCTTTGTTTAAAAAAAACAAGTACCTCCTCTCTGATGTCATCGCTCTACCTCCCATGCATACCCCTGATACTCAGTCTCTGTATTTGAGCAAACATTGGCTAATCCACAGAGGAGAACTGTATTGTGCACAAGCTATATGCGTTTTATTTCTCCTTCTTCTGTGCTCAGGAGAAAAGATAAGCTCAGCAGGCAGCCTTCTTTCATTCCTTCACAAATGAACGGCTTCAGGGGGAGAGGGAGGGAGGCTGAGCAGTGTTCCAGGGAGCTTCTGCATGTTTACTAAGATAATTACATTACAACCAGTGGATTCTCTATACAAAAGACACAGGATCTTTCTTCCCAGTCTCTTATAAAGCGAGGGAGGGTCTTTATGTTTACTAAGATAATTACATTACAACCAGTGGATTCTCTATACATAAGACAAAGGATCTTTCTCCCCAGTCCCTTCAAAGCTCATTCATATTCCCTGCCATCAGATAAGAAGTGCAAATACGCAAGCGTGGCCAGATCAGCTCCTGGCAGCTCCTGGTCGTATCTAATGTAAACTGTCAGGAAACTAAGGGCATGTAAGCAATGCTGTAGATCTCACATGATTCACTTTTTTTAATGACATATATTTAGAAAAGTGATTAAATACCCATTTTGGAGGATCCCCCATCAATGTTAGATTGTGGCAAAACCCCTTTAAGGAATATTTCCAGAGATGTATTTAGCATATTGATCTATAGGTCTTTCACAAATTTTTTTAGCATTCGGCTGTGAAAATGAAAAATTTATTTTTTCCAATAATCTGCAATTTTAGCTGAAAATGTTTCATTTTTAAAAGGAATCCTGGAAAGCAAGTTTGGCAATACCTTACATGTCGGTGTACACTGTTGTTTGTACAAGGGAGGGAGCAATATTTGCCTTCAGTAACACAAATTTTGCTGTCTGCCATTCACATTTACAAAGCCCCCAAAGTACCAGAACAGAAGTCAACCCATTTTGGATTCAACACCTCTCATGGATCTCATCAAGGGGTGTATTGTGCATTTTGGTTGCACTTATGTGCCATAGTTTTTTTTAGCACTGGGCCATGAAAATGGTGGTTTAGTTCCATCATTGTTTTTTGGTCTTAATTTTTACAGTGTTCGTCGTGCGGCATAAGTGACATGATAACTTTACTATGGGGTTGGTACAATTAAAATTATATAAATTTGATATAGTTTTTATGTTTTATTACTTTTACAAAATAGAAATGCATTTGTAAGAAATTGCGCTTTTATGTCGTCATAGTCTCATAGCCATAACTTTTTTATATTTTTCTGTATATGGAGCTAATTAAGGGCTTGTTTTTTGCGGGCCCAGTCAGCACTGTTATCGGAACCATTATGGGTTCATATGATGCTTTCATCACTTTTTATCAAGGTTTTTGTGAGGCGTTTCAAACAAAATGCAGAAATCCTGGTGATATTTTTTATTTTTATTTTTTACAGCAGTCACCGTGCGATATAAATGATATCCTAGCTTTACTCAGCAGGTCGATATAATTACAGCAATACCCAATTTGTATATTCTTTTTATGTTTTACTGTTTTTAAACAATAAAAACACTTCTATTCAGAAAGAAAAACACGTTTTTGCATCGCCATAAAGTGAGAGCCATAACTTTTTTATTTTTCTGCCTACAGAGCGGAGTATGGGCTTGTTTTTTGCGGGATGATTTGATGTTTTTACTGGTATCCTTTTTGGGGGAAAAGACTTTTTGATTGCCTTTAAATCCGTTTAAATCACTCGGCAGAGTGAAGAAAATACTGCAATCCTAGTAGTGTTTTTTTTTATTTTTAACAGCGCTCCTCATGCAGTATACATGACTAGAGATGAGCGATTTAATCGAGAAAAGATGAAATTGAGTAGATTTTTATGGTTTTCTCGATTCGATACGATTTTTTTCTTAAAATTGGATCATAAATCGAGATCTAGACTTGTGATCGCACCATTTTTGCGGCTTCCTATACTTTTAGCTGTCAGCTAATCAGTGCAGAGCACAAAGGGGGGGTCAAGAATGTCACCAGTGGGGAGTGAAGGGATCTCATTGGCTGCTAAAATCACATAACCCTGTTTTATCTATGTCACTGTACCTCCTGCTGAATGCCATTACGATTACAGACTGTGAAGTGAAGACATTGCTCTCTCTGCACTGCTTTTTTCAAAGCAGGCAGACACACCATTTCCCAGCAATTTCACAAAGGAAAAGCTGCTAGATAGATTAGGTAGGGTTGGGGTACAGCACGATTAGGGAATCCTAGACAGTAGTAGTCAGAGATTTTGATATAGCTGCATGCTGTATCTTTGCATTGCCCAAAAGCACCTTGCTGCAGTTTGGGGGGGTGGGTCAGCTTGGTTTTTTTTTTGGGGGGGGGGGCAGCTAGTGCCCAAATTACAAGGACGGAAGCAAGAACACTGTTGATTTGGTGTCCGAGTTTTTCCATAAAACCCCATTTAAAAGATATGCCAAAGTGTGGCAACAGAGCAGGGGTTCAGTGCGGCGGGGGCCATCGTTACCCCAAGGAGAACCCGCTTGTCCACGGGAAATGTGGAACGACTGACCTTTGTCAAGATGAATCAGGCGTGGATCGGCCAGAATTTCCACACACCAATGCCTTAGGCGTCAGACTACATCAGCCATGACGCCTCACCCAAACTGTGAGAAATGAGTCTGGGTTCAAACTACCTGCCTCAGCCACTATTCTGATGCCGCCACCCGCCTGATGCCACACATCTGCTGACAGTTTCTCCATCTGCCACCAACCATCTTTACCAGGGACTGGTATTGCCACCCACCTCCACACTCTGTCATTGTGCCACTTTATGACCTCATGCTGTTGCTCCTGCCGCCGTCACCTCCACTCTCTGTCATTGTGCCACTCTGTGGCCTACTCCTGTTTTTGCCACCTCCAGAATGTCATTGTGCCACTGTCTGACCTCATGCTGCTGCTGTGGCTGCTGCCGTGACCTCCACACTGTGTCATTGTGCCACTCTGTGGCCTACTCCTGTTTTTGCCACCTCCAGAATGTCATTGTGCCACTGTCTGACCTCATGCTGCTGCTGTGGCTGCTGCCGTGATCTAGACACTGTGTCATTGTGCCACTCTGTGGCCTATTCCTGTTTTTGCCACCTCCAGAATGTCATTGTGCCACTGTCTGACCTCATGCTGCTGCAGCCGTCACCTCCACTCTCTGTCATTGTGCCACTCTGTGGCCTACTCCTGTTTTTGCCACCTCCAGAATGTGATTGTGCCACTGTCTGACCTCATGCTGCTGCCGCCGTCACCTCCACTCTCTGTCATTTTGCCACTCTGTGGCCTACTCCTGTTTTTGCCACCTCCAGAATGTCATTGTGCCACTGTCTGACCTCATGCTGCTGCTGTGGCTGCTGCCGTGACCTAGACACCGTGTCATTGTGCCACTCTGTGGCCTATTCCTGTGTTTGCCACCTCCAGAATGTCATTGTGCCACTCTCTGACTTCATGCTGCTGTGGCTGCTGCCGTCACCTACACACTCTGTCACTGATGTTGCCACCTGAGCCCTCAGCTTGTTTTTTTCCAGCTGTCGCTGCCATGACTTTATCAGGCAACATTCCCGCTTCAGTTTTTTGGTCAGTTTTGCCCTCTTAAGTGCCCAGGGAATTTTATAGTGAAGCGATTCTAAGAGCGGCGGCAGTCATGTGTGTGTCATACTAAAACACAACATTGTATGAAGACCAAACCAAGCTCCCTCTGCATATTTAAGCATGGCACAACGTTCTACAGCACCCTGCAGGCTCTGTGCAGCCTGGAAATAGCTGTTTTTTAACGTGATTCATTCCGAAGTAATTCGGAACTAAGTTATTTTTTGTCGGGAAATTCGGCGAAGTGAGCGAACCGAATTTTGAGATATTCGCCCATCTCTAGGTCAGGCCATTGTAAAAGTCAGCAATAGTAAAGGTCGTATTGAAAAAAATCTTATTTCAAATACTCATTTCTTCTTGCAGATTTTATTCTGAGTGTCCATAGAGTAATTTTTTCTGGTTTTGGGGTCAGGTTACTGTAAAAGTGGTGTCAGGGCTACCAATAGCGCAGTACTCCTGTCAGGGGGCCTTAATCAAAAAGGAGCCCTGTGACATGTTAAAAATAGGAACTAGTAATGGGTGGGAGCCCCATTTGATTTAGCTGCATGGGGCCATGAAACGGTTAATAGATGACTGACAGCAGCCCTGCCTACTACTGCACCCCCTATAACTACGGCAATGCTAGCTTAACCTACTTGTTCCGCGTTGGTTTTTTTTTGCTGCCACCACATTTTTCACATGTTCTTGGGCCCTGCTGAAAAAAGTTATAGGGGGCTCCTTCCAGTTACCATTTGCTATTTCCAATACCGGTGTCCTCTTATGTCTCAAAGTGGACCCGTATCAGCTGCTACCAGTGCACCTCGTACAGCTACGCAGTCCTCATCTTTTCAGTTAGCCATTGAAAGGAATGAATTATTTTAGCCTGTGATTTTTTTCTATGACTCTTATAGTCAAATTGTCTTCATTAAGTTGTACCATATATCCAGTTTACTGTTCTGGATGGTAGTTCCAGCTTCTCCTCAGCTGTTTCAGTACAAAAATTAACCTGCTCATCTTCTCCCATTGACTTTAATGGAAATCGGCGAGAGATCGAAAATCGACACGATTTTATTTAAAATCGGCAATCGACTCGATCTAGATTTTTTTGACATGACAAGTTAGTTTCACTTTGTAGGTTGATACGATTATGGTGATACCCAATTTATATATTTTTGTCTACATCGAAGTGCTTTAAAAAAAAAGTGTTTTTATTGTGTAAAACGATATTTACAAACTGTCAATCACTATGTCCGGCCATGCCAGATCTGTCACAAAGTTTTCTTGCATCATAAATCTGTGGTGTGCTGTGGATCTATTCTTACAATATCCCAGGCACCAACATATGATTATTTGAAAATGTTAAACCTTAAGAGAACTGTCCCAGGCACCCACATATGATCTGTCCTTTTTCAACATGTAAATAAATCACCAAATTTTCTTGCATCATAAATCTGTGGTGTGCTGTGGATCCATTCTGAATATATCCCACATGGGATTGGTTATCCTTCTACATGCACCCCAGTACTATCAGTGCTAACTTGTGCGGCATCCTTCCAGAATTAACAATGTGGGTGCCTGGGGTCTTCGTTGGTGTGTTCAATGATGACATTGTTCATGGCTCTGTGTTCTGTTGGTTTTCTTTTAGGTTCCTGAGAAGTTTTTCTTTCTTCTTTTTGTGCTTCTCTAATTGCATATCATACGCACTTTTAAATATACTGTAAAATCCAAGTTATTGCTTGTCCTTTACATTTATGCATAAGGTACCGAGTTAATGATTGACGCATACTGTTGGATTTCTCAGTCTAATAATTGTGTGATGTGTACACACTTTTGTTATGACAAGTTTTCAATAAAGCTTTGTAGAAGCAAAAAAAGGAGGATTAGGCCAAACTGCAGAAGCAGTGTGTGAAAAATTGAGTACACTCTTGGGATGCTTTCAAATGGAGCGTTTTTTTTTTGTGCAAAAATACACAGCAATTAATGCATTTCTGCTAAACCCGCCCCCCCCCCCATAAAAATGCACCAAAAATGCACAAAAAATGCTCTGTGTGAAAGCATCCTTACTGATTCCTAAAATAGCTGCTAATCAAATGCCTTTGATTAATTTATCAACCACAATTCAATATCTGCAGCACACTACTAGCACTAAAATCTATCAAAAAGAACAGGAATTTTTGAAAAAAAATTTCTGCTACTTAGAATAAATGAAAACATTTTGAGGTTCGTAGTTTATATTTTTGATCAAGACTGCTTAAGCCAACCTGTCAATCAACAAGGTGACCTCAATACAAATGGGCACCTACTCTAACGTTATCTCTCTTAGTGCCTATTCAGACCTCCACACTTCAGGGAGTGAAGGCTCCAGCTACAAAGTACTCTGCATTGATTTAAAAGCCTGTGCAGGTGGGTGGAGTGCAAAAAGCCAAAGAGGGGGCAGCCACTCCCCCATACAAACAGTCTAGAAAACAATATTTGGTCTGCACATCCCCCAAAAAACTTTTTTGAAAAAAATGAGCATAGGTGCACACTGGTGTGGCAGTAACATACAAACACAATCCAATATCAGCAGCACACTACTAGCACTAAAAACTATCAAAAAGAATATAGGAATTTTTGGAAAAGCATTTCTGCTACTTAGAATACATGAAAAATTGTTGAGGTTATTAGTTCACATTTTTGAAAAAAAATTCAAAAATTTGAACTAAGAAGCTCAAAATTTATCATCATGAAGTGTGAGCACCTACATAGAAGCACAAATTACGACAGTTTGCATGTCTGGAGCATTCATGCCAAATGCCAAATAGAAAGGACATTGGCAATAATCTTGGAAAAACAAATGTTGCTGCCTATCATTTTGGAAAAGGTTATAAGGCTATTTCCAAACTATCTGAGGTACATCGTTCTACAGTGAAAAGTTGACAATCTTCCCGCGATTTGACGCCCCAGCAAAATCCTCCCTAGGTCAGATCTTGCAACACTCAAAGAAATTGCAAGAGCTGCATCTAAAACTTTACAGGCCTCAGCATGTTACAGTTTTAAGTTCATGACAGTACAAGTAGAAAAAAAAACTGTTAAAAAAAGGCTTTTTTGTAAGGGCTGCCAGGAGAAAAACTCTTAAGTATGGTAACACAACTTAGAAGGGTAGTCCAGTTTCAGGAAATTCTTCTGCTCTGCCTGTCACAGCTTGAGTGGTCAGAGAAGAGGATTTCCCGAAATGGGACTACTCCTTTAAGTTTGCAAAGTTGCATCTGAAATAATAAGATTTTTGGAATAATGTTCTTCGACAGAATGGAAATGTTCGGCCATAGAACATAGATGTTTGGCAAAAACAAGAAACACAACATATCAGTAAAAAAAAAACTCATACCTACTGTCAAGCACAGTGGTGGAGAAGTGATGATTTGGGCTTGTTCAGCAGTAAAATGATGTGGTCATCTTGCAATTATTGAGCTGACCGCAAACGTGTCTGTAAACCAAAGCATTCTAGAGACAAAGGTTAGGCCAGATATCCAACAGAAAAAGTTGGGCTTAATGTTTGTTAAATAAATAATGACATAGTATAATTTGTCATGTGCTGTTGTTCATATGGGGTTGTAAACACCTAAATTCATCATCATCAAAAGAAATAAAGAAATAAATCAAACATCTGGGACCTGGTAGGCTTGTCTGTACGATAAGTCCAGTGGTGGACCCGCTGGGCCCGTACCGCCATGGTAACCCTAAGTCGTGCCAGGATTTCTGCTTTCAACTTTGGGTACTCGTTAGCATCCTGGAGGGAAAGGTCACAATAAGCTTTCCGGGGTTCCCCGGTTAGAAATTGAGCTAAGACCTCTGCCCATTGACCCGGTGGTAGCTGTTCTTGGTTGGCCAACCGCTCAATCCCAGTGAGGTATGTCTCAACGTCTTCCTCCAGTGTCAGTTTTTGCAACGCTTCCCTCACGCTCCTTCGTGCATTATGTAAGTCGCTAGTTACTGGAGGCGCTGGCTTTTCCCGGGCCTGGATATCCTGGGTCAGCTGTTGAATTATCAGCCGGTTGGTTTCCTGCTGAGCCCTCATGGCTTCCATATGAACTTGGAGTTGCTGCTGGGCCTGCATAGCCTCTTTATGGATCTTCTGTTGAGCCTCCAATGACTCCTTCTGGGTCTGCTGCTGCTGTGCACTAATCTGCTGCTGCTGTGCACACCAGCACTCTCCCAGCATCACAGACAATCAATCACACCCTCCCATCTGATCTCCAGGCTTACATACAGCAGCCAAACTCCGGCCTGGACCCTGAAGATTTGGGAGCAGTCACCCACCCAACTCTGTGACTGTCCCTGTGAAAACCAGACCCAGACTACTTGCTCTGCAAGCATACTAACAGAAAACGTATGTCAGCAACCTACCGCTGCTGACACCTGAAATTACAGGTTTTCGCCTAACCAATGCCAGGGTCCTTGGTGACACACATCTCGGGTCCACCACAATCCTTTCTGTCCTCTCACAATACATATATATATATATATATATATATAGTGTGTTCATGTTTAACAGTTTTCATATATTTTCTATCTACAAACACTTTTTATTGCTACTACAAGTCACTTATATTAAGTGGGAATTACATGTGGAACCATGACATACTTCAATTGCTTACACACAAAAAACCCTTCAATTGCTTGTTATTACAGCCTTGATTGAAAATGCTTTTAATGGAAGCAAAATGTAAGGTGAATAAAGATTATTCTTGCTGGAAACTGACACAAACCACTCAGTTATGTGAACCCTTTACTACTGGAGCTGAGAGCAAAGGAAATTTTTATCTTTTTGAGCAACTCTTGATAACATGTTTCAACGCTGTCACCCATGTGAAATCAGTATGACCACTGCTTAAGAGCTTTTGATGGGTATATGTAAGCTACATTTCTCAAAAAGTCACCTAATACCCTCAGACTGTGACATGCACTATAAAAAATTACCTCTTGAATATGAAACATATGTCAAAGTATACAAATAATATATCAATTGGAAACAACATTCGCTATATAACCATGAATGTGACTCAGACAGAAAACATATCAAAGGAAAAACATCAAAAAGAATAAACATCAAGGTTCCCAGTTGGGGCTCCAAAATGTGGTCAGATATCTTTGTTTTCAGCATCAAATTATCCTATCACAAGAGAAAAAATAAATCTATGTATACAAAGATGTCAGCAAAAGACAGTATGACTTTAGACTTTAGTGAACCCTTTGCATATATACTTCTCAACATCGTTAAGGACAAACTGTAGGATTATGAAAATTAGGGAAGTAGCCAATATTACAAAAATCTGCAAATGAATAAAATTTCAAGCAGCTAACTCCAATCTGTAGAAGGGGAATGAAAGCCTGATTGAAAACAAAGGTTTTTAGCCACATAAAACCTCAAATATCGGATCAAGTGCTGCAAGAGGATGTTTGATGCCACCTGTTTGCACCAGTAATCACCACTTGCTGCCAATTCAATCGGACAAAATCCTTGAACACAGAGATCTGGCAGATTGTGGCACCTAGTTTGAGTTGGCAGCACTGTTTAACTATGCGTGTCCTGGTGGTTGTGAGAATAATGACGAACAAAAATGACAGCAAGAAGTGCACAGAGGTGAACCACTGCACACTCGAATCATCTCACTGGAGGAATGGTGAGTAGTGATGCATTCTGTTCTGCAGATGAAATTGAACATCACATCCAAAGTCTGGAGCAGCAGTCAGTGCTGACACAAACCATCAGATGGTGTCTGCACAAAACTGGGCTGTGAATCAGACAACCAGCAACAGGTTTTCACGGCACGATCCTGCTACATAGCTGCCGGGTGTTAGCTGCTAGTTAAAGCTAACACTCGGTGGTTACAGCCATGTTTGCCATGGCGTCTAAAGGGTAAAACAGTGCGGGATGGCGGCGGCGGATGGCAAACATGGCCGCGAAGTCTAAATGAATGTGAAATTATTCCGCGGGGTTCCGATCGGTTAACATGGCAGCTGGAAGCTTTGTGAAGGCTTCCATTGCGGCCATGTTTTCGTTTTCACTACTTCCTGCCCCAGACAGGAAGTGTTGAAACTGCCATCTTGGTACACCGTAATTCATTGTTTACACAGTTAAACATTATACATTAGGTTGTATAAATGATCAAACCCCCTAGTCATGAAGCAGCATAGAGGGACTCGAATAAAAAAAAATGTTTTAAAGTGTAAAAAAATAAAAAAAATATTAAAAGTTCAAATCGCCCTCTTTTTGCCATTAAAAAAAAAAAAAAAAAGTTACACATATTTGGTACCGCCATGTCCAAAAAAGTCCGATCTATTAAAATATAACATAATTTTTCCTGTACGCTGAACACCGTAGAAGAAAAAAAATCCAAACGCCAAAATTGCGGTTTTTGGTAATTTCACGTCCACTAAAATTTTTTTATAAATTTAATTTAAAAACTTGCATGTGTTCCAAACTGGTAGCAATAAAAAGTATAAAAAACGCACCCTCACTCAAGCCCATAGGTGTTAGTACAAAAATGTTATTGGTCGTAGAAAATGGCACGGCTGTGCAAGTTTCAAAAATACAAAATGTTTGGAATTTTTTTTAAGGTACCAAAACATAACCAAAACCCTACATGTTTAGTATTTCCGGATTTATATCAACCTGTCGAATACAGATAACACATAATTGTTACCGAAGATTGAATGCTGTAAAAGCAAAGCACCCGCAAACATGGCACAAGTACGTTTTTTTCACATTTTGCCCAACTTAGAATTTTTTTGCTGTTTTCCAGTATATTCTATGGTATGATGAATGACACCATTGGAAAATACTTCTTGTCCTGCAAAATAAAGCGCTCATATGTCTATGTAGGTGAAAAAATAAAGTTATGGCTCCTGGAAGGCGGGGAGGAGAAAAATGAAGAGCCTTATTTTTTTTCTTCGGAGGGGTTAAGGGGTTAATTATAATTTCAGTATTATGTGGTAAGTGACTGTGCAAAAATGTAGTCCTTTAGCTAAAAGAAAATCTCTAGATAGTTGTAAATAAAGTTAAACTAATCATACTACATTTTTTTTAAATTTTACTCTCATATTTAGTGAAATTATGTTAAATTGTTACTGTGGCCAATCAAATTACTACATCCTCTTAACAAGCATTGAGTAAACAGCAGCTATAGGTGGTGGGCAGGTACCATCTGATTTCTGAGAGAGCAAAAAGGCCATATAAGCAGATACCAGTACTATAAAAAAGACACATGGTAGGTGGGAGAACCTCTTACAGATTTTTCTGTGGCATATATGAACTAATGTATCACGTGACTGCATCTCTTTGGGCTAGCTTTTTTCTGTTCATGAAAATGCATAAAGAAAACTGAATTAGTGTTAATGTTCTTGGGGCATAAATGTTCTAGCTGTAAAATTCACAAAACAAACATTAATTGTATGAGCACATTATTCTAATTAAAGATAACCCTTCAAGCATGTATTGCTGAAAACAATCATCTAAATAAAATCCTAATTCCTCTATTTAGTCTAATAGACAACAAGTGCCTTCAAAACAGCAAGAGGAGCAATGCTAAAGAGCGTTCACATAACATCAGATCTTTCATCTCCTACCAACGATCATTAGCATCAGCCTAATTTGCATAATAAATGTATGGATTGTTAAATATAAGCATACAATTTCAGGAAGTATGTGTTTCATACTCTTTAGAAATTCTCTCCTCACCCCCACACTTGTCCATTAATCTCCTTTGTTCAGCTAGGCTCGCCACGGGAGACAGCAGAGAAAGTGATACAATTGTTTTGAGTTAATACATTCACTTTCTACGGTATTAGCTATAGAAGTTGCACCTCCTTCCTCACTGAGCAGAGATACTTTTTTTTTTAAATGCAAGTTCTAGAAAACCTAGATATGTATTGCTAACCAAGAATGTATTTCACATACTGAGAGCATTTTGCTGTATTTAGACATATCTAGTCTGACAATATACACTGATCAGGCATTACGATAAAAACACTGTCAGGTGGTGTGAATAGCATTGATTAGCTTGTGGTAATGGTATCTGTTGGGGAAAATATAATAGGCATCATGAGAACAATCAGCTCTTGAAGATGATGCGCTGGAACCAGGAATAAATGGACAAGAGAAAGAAGGACCAAATTTGGATGGCTATACGATAGGGTTACAGCAGCTCTAAAATGATAGGCCTTGTGGGTTGTGGTAAGTATGTAACAAACAAGGTCAGGAAAGGCCAACTGGTAAATTACATATATTTAATATCCCTTTCTTCTATTCCACTCTGGTGTGCTGTGGGTGTTTGCCAATTTAAAAGGTCCCCACGGCATCCAATCAATAATAGTATTGGCACCAAAATAAGTTTAAGACTATTCCTTTACTTTTCAACAACATGTAAAATCTTACACATCCTCTTAGGCTTACCGCACATTTTGTATTGTATCAAAAGTAGAACAGCATGCTCATTCACAACAGGTCCAAAGACTCACTAGTTTGGAAACAAACACTTCCCGAGGAGACGCGCCACCGCAACTGGGTGCGTTGCACCTGCAAAGTTTCAAAGGCAAGTCCTTTTGATACAATACAAAATGTGCGTTAAACCTAAGAAGCTGTATAAGATTTTACATGTTGTTGAAAAGTAAAGGAATCATTTTAAAATTATTTTGTTGCCAATATTATCAACAACATGTACATGTACTTTTCAACAACATGTAAAATCTTACACAGCCTCTTAGGCTTACCGCACATTTTGTATTGTATCAAAAGCAGAACAGCATGCTCATTCACAACAGGTCCAAAGACTCACTAGTTTGGAAACAAACACTTCCCGAGGAGACGCGCCACCGCAACTGGGTGCGTTACACCTGCAAAGTTTCAAAGGCAAGTCCTTTTGATACAATACAAAATGTGCGTTAAACCTAAGAAGCTGTATAAGATTTTACATGTTGTTGAAAAGTAAAGGAATCATTTTAAACTTATTTTGTTGCCAATATTATCAACTGGTAAATTAGACATAGTCATGGTGCCCATGGAGCTTTAACTTCTGTATGTAATGTAAGTGAGTGGCACATGACTGCTGCAGCTAGGGCTGAACTGGGACCAAAAAGCAGCCCTGGTATTGGAACCCCGCAAGCACACAATGTATCTTCCACCCCCCAATATCACAGTGCACAATGCATGCTATGACAAATTTTGTTTTACTTTGTTACACCATTCACCAATCCCTAAAATATGTAAAATACACCAAAAAAAATTAAAGTGGAGCACAGAAAATTCATTCACAGCATCAGGCATAATTTTTCTCCCCATCACATAATCACACGGTGCAAAACAGTTGTCATGGCAGTTGGGGACCTAATAAAAGCTCCCAGGACTACCACCTTACTGATTGTCTAAGGCAGATTGTAAAAGGAGATCCCTGATTGTACGCTAGCTGTCAACATATTAGCATTGCAAATTAGTGTGCAACCTCTAATGACTAAAATTGAAAAAAAGAGGTAAAAAATAGTTAAAATTTCAAAACATCCGCTTTTTCCTATTTTATAATACAAAACAATTAAAATAGGTAAACATAATTGATATTGCTGTGTCTGTAAGTGTCTGCTCTATAAAAATCAAACATTATTTATCCCTCGCGGTAAGTATCATTTACCCCTTTGAGAAAACTGGTCTTAATTTTTGGGTGCCAATGTTTTTCTTTCCCTCCTTCCAAGAGCCATAACTTTTTTTATTTTTTCATCTACATAGACATGTGAGGTCTTGTTTTTTGCAGTACAAGATTAACTTTTTAACCGATCGTACCACAGAATACACTAGGAACCCCTATAAAAATTCTAAGCGTGGTGAAATGTGAAAAAAAACTTGCGTTATTTTTGCGGTTGTTTTGTTTTTATAGTGTTCACTCTTTGGTATAAATTATTTGTTATCCGTATTCTGCAGGTCGGTATGATTCCGGTGATAACAAATATGTAGGGTTTTTGTTATGTTTTAGTACTGTTAAAAAATAAAAACATTCTCTATTTCTTAAATTTGCGCTGCAGTGCTATTTTCTGTGACCAAGAAACTTTTTCTTTTTCCATCTATGGACTCGAGTGAGGGTTCATTTTTTGCAAGCTGAAGTATAGTTTATATTGGGAGCATTTTGGGAAAGATCCGACTTTGTGATCACGTTTTATTACAATTTTTAAGGGATATAACATGACCAAAAAAAACACAATTTGGGCATTTGGATTTTTTTTCCTCTACAGTTCAATGATTTGGATATTAATTCTTTCACAAATTCTATAGTTCTATAGAAAAGTATCATCAAGCTGTAGCTAACCTTCCCTCAATCTTTTTCCTTCCATATCTGTTCTTCTCTGCCCTTGCTTTATTATTGCAGAAACCCAGCTTTTTGCAGAATTATTAGCTTGCGAAGGCGACCCTAACAAGTGTGTTAAGTATTTAGAAGTAGAAGGTTAGAGATAAAACCACAGGCCGTGCTATTCTGTCATGCACAGTAGAACCACTGACCTTTAGATGTCTCAAAATGATTATGTCATGCATACTAACCAGAGTTTAAGAATAACTGGAGGCGTGCTTTTATTACTAATGAGCTGACTAATAAAAATGATTATTAATGTGGCGATTTTTATAATAAATGAACAATAATGAAAAGGTGTTGCTTAAATGATGATTATATTATATTGTATTGTCTCCTACCACTGAAAGCTTATAAAAACTCTTGCCAAACTTTTAATAAAGGAGAAAGTCTGTACCAACATTTTGGACATGTCTCTTATTTTTTCGATGATGTACAGTTGAAACCAGAAGTTTACATACATTATATAAAAAGACACATATGCATGTTTTTCTCACTATCTGACATGAAATAAGAATAAACCTTACCCATTTTAGGTTAATTAGGATTACCAAGAATATTTATATTTGCTAAATGCCAGAATAATGAGAGCGAGATAATTTTTTAAGTATTACTTTCTGCAAAGGCAAAAGTTTACATACACGAGGATTACTAGGCCTGTAAATAATTTGGGACAGCCCATATGATGATGTCATGTCTTTGGAAGCATCTGATTGATTTATTGGCAACATTTGAGTTAATTACAGACACACCTGTGGATGTAGTTTATAGCACACCAGGAACACATGGTTTCTGTGTGTTACATCATGGGAAAGTCTAAAGAAATCAGCCAAGATATCAGGAAGAGAATTGTGGACTTGCACATGTCTGGATCATCCTTGGGTGCAATTTCCAGATACCTGAAGGTGCCTCGTTCATCTGTACAAACAATTATATACAAGTACAAACAAGATGGGAATGTCCAGCCATCACACCAATCAGGAAGGAGACGGTGTCTGTGTCTCAGAGATTCAAGTGCTTTTGTTCAACATATGCATATCAACCCAAGAACAAAAGCAAAAGACCTTGCGAAGATGAGGAAGCTGGTAAGATTGTGTCATGATCCACAGTGAATCGAGTACTTTATCAACATGGGCTGAAAGGCCACTCTGCCAGGAAGAAGCCATCACTCCAAAATAAACATATAAATGCCAGATTAATGTTTGCAAATGCACACAGGAACAACGACCTACATTTTTGGAGACATGTTCCGTGGTCTGACGAAACTAAACTTGAAATGTTTGGCGATAATGACCATCGTTATTTTTAGAGGAAAAAGGGAGAAGCTTGGAAGCCTAAGAACACCATCCAAATTGTGAAACACGGGGGTGGCAGCATCATGTTGTGCGGTTGTCTTGCTGTAGTAGGGACTAATGCACTTCACAAAATAGATGGCATCATGAGGAAAGAAGATTATGTGGCAATACTAAAGCAACATCTCAAGACATAAGCAAGGAAGTTAAAGTTTGGACAATGACCCGAAGCATACTTCACAACTGGTAACAGAGTGGCTTGAGGATAACCAAGTCAATGTTTTGGAGTGGCCATCACAAAACTCTGATCTTAGTCCTATTGAAAATTTATGAGCATAGCTGAAAAGGCAGGTGTGAGCAAGGCGACCTCCAAACATAGCTCAGTTACACCAGTTCTATCAGGAGGAATAGGCCAAAATTCCTACTAACTATTGTGAGAAGCTTGTGGAAGGATATCCAAAACATTTGACCCAAGTCATACAGTTAAAAGGGCAATGCTACCAAATACTAATGAAATGTATGGAAACTTTTGACTTTGCAGAAAGTAAGAAAAATGCCTTAAAAAAATTCTCTCTCTTATTAGTCTGGCATGTATAGATACACTCATGAATTAATTGATCATTTGGACACTGCACAAAGCTGAGAGATATTTTAGTCTCCTTATCACTTATCTCCTGATTACTTTGTATTACAATTTTTTAGGGGATGTGAAATGACCCCCCAAAAAACACAATTTAGGCATTTGCATTTTTTTTCTTCTACGGTGTTCAGTGTATGGGATATATGAAGATGTTATATTTTAATAGATCAAGCTTTTACAGATGTGGTGATAACAATTATGTGTAACTTTTTTATTTTTTTATTTGTCAAACGACAAAAGGGGGGTGCTTTGAACTTCATATAATGTTTTTTATTAATACTGTTCCATAAACAAGTAGTCTCCCTAGCGCAATTGACCACTAGGGGGCGTGATCGCTTGTACACCCTTCTGCATTAATTATATCACATAATTAGAGATGGGCGAATTGATTCTAACGAAGTGGACTTCGTATAGAATTTCAGGAAAACTTCGCTTCTGAACAAAGTCGAAGTTTTTAATTGATAAAATGGCCGCAAGCACATGACGTTACATGGGGCAAAGAAATCTGGGAGGAAGAAAGAAACATCCTCAATGACATGTGCAGAGATGAAGCCAAACTGTGTTTTTCAACGCCAAAGACGACATTTTTCCTGTTGATTCCTGTAGCATAATTTATATCCGAAGGTTAATTAAGCGTGTTTCTGCTTTTGTAGTCACTAAAAGAAATGGCGTTTTAACACGCCACATACCAGTTAATTTTTTGCTGCTCATTTCTGTAGCGCAATTTATATCCAAGGGTTCATTAAGCGTGTTTGTGCTATTGTAGTCAGTAAAAGAAACGGTGTTTTTCAACGCCAAAAACAAAATTTTTCCTGTTAATTCCTGTAGCATAATTTATATCCGAAGATTAATTAAGCGTGTTAATTAAGTGTGTTTCTGCTTTTGTAGTCAGTAAAATACACAGCGTTTTAACACGCCACATACCAGTTAATTTTTTCCTGGCGATTTCTTTAGCGCAAATTATATCCAAGGGTTATCCAAGACTGTTAGTGGGTTCATTTGGAGTCAAATACAGGGTGTGTATTTATCATATACAGATATCTTCATAAAACAGAGTCTGTAAATTTTTGAACAAACAGTATGTCAGACAGAGAGGTGGCAGGCTCTTCACATGTGAGTGGCAGTGGCACAAACATTCCTGTAGCAGGCACAGGTCACAGCCAGGACCGTTCCTAGGCTAAATTTCACTCAGGGCGAGGTGAAGAAAATTTGCCCCCCCCCCTGTAGCCAGTGATGCCCCTGTAGCCAGTAGATACCCCCTTGTGATGCCCCCCTGTAGCCAGTAGATGCCCCCTTGTAGCCAGTGATGCCCCCCTTGTAGCCAGTGATGCTCCCTTTGTAGCCAGTGATGCCCCTGTAGCCAGTGATGCCCCCTGTAGCCAGTGATGCCCCTGTAGCCAGTAGATACCCCCTTGTAGCCAGTGATGCCCCCCTGTAGCCAGTAGATTCCCCCTTGTAGCCAGTGATGCCCCCTTGTAGCCAGTGATGTAGATATCCTTTCTTAGCAACTTCTCTCTGTCTCCCACGGACCTTCAAACATAACAATGCACTGTGATTCTATTCAAAAGATTAGAATACTTTATTATGGACTGACATGATTTTTTAAAGGGTATAGGCGTGATCATACAGAGAAGGTAGGCATATTACAATCCAATCAAAGATAAGTATATAGCATAAGATATAGGTTACAATCCAATCAGTGTCTTAATGTAAAGATACCATTTAATTATTAAAATCATGACACCTCCCATCTACCAAAAAAATAAAAATGAATACTCTGACATCTGTCTTAGTTACACTAATCTAATAACCTTAAACAAGCAGCAGCTATGACCTGTTATTCAAATGCCACGGCCTTCTAGACGTATCTCTTAGACCAAATATTATAAATATGAGGCGGAACAGAACATGTCCTTGTATACTAGTCAGAAATTCATACAGAATATTAGACAAAGATTTAAGTTTGAAGAAGACAAGATGGATCCATTAAAATGCTAAAATTATCAAACATATTTTCAATTCTTTTTCATTCCTCTCTCTGATAATTTTAAATCATTTTAATTCCAATACATAGTACCCCTGATGTTCATCAAGAAGGGCTGTTTTTTGTTGGTTACCCACAGCATTATCAATGTTAATATTCATGACATTTTGTCCTTTGGACCGTTTGGGCCCCTTTGAAACTTTTCTCATGAGTATACCGAACCTTGATCAAGATCCAGATGATGATGCAAATAATAAAAATTTGGGTGCCCACACTGAAATGGTTGAATGGAATGTATAGTAGTGATGTGGCTTAGTGTGACTAATGTGTACTAATAAAATAGAGTTTGCCTTTTACACTTACACTATGGCTGATATGTCCTTTGTGTAGCTGGAAGTAAATCAGTGTTAATGAGAGACAATATTAATTTAGATCTTCTGTATCTAGAAGGAAAGACGCTTATGATTGTCTCTTAGTTCTGGAGAGAGAAAAATCCATATATTAGTGTAAAATTAAAAATAAAAAATTCCAGTGGATAGGATTTGTCCACTAGTCAGAGTGCGTCTCATGGACCCATTCATACCAGATTGGCCTCTGTTGATGTGAAAACAAGGTGTAATAATTTTTACAATATACCCTGACCTGACATGTTACTGGTATGTTACATATCTTTTCTAACCTTTCCCATGACTCTTGTGGTGTCTTTTTTTATAATCTCCTACTAACCTAGCAAAAGCAAACAACTCACTAGCTGAATATGATTTTCTTTCTTTATCCCTATTAGGGGGGTCGTGTAGTTTGTGGTGGGTTCAGCTTCCCTTTCCTCTACGTTGTCTCCTCCTCCCTTAATGATGTTTGAAATGTCAATCTGGTGTTATCCTGGTCCTATTAGTGGACTAGGTACCTGTATTTCATATGCAGGTGGATGTACTGTGAACGTATGATGCTGATGTTTTTGTGCAATGGGAGTGTATGTTCCTGTAATTGAAGGATCATCTCCTAATGTAGTGCTTTTCTCTTTGATGGGTGTAACTACAGCTCCTTGGCCCCCTTCTAGAGATTCTATAAATGGGGCACTTGGAGTTACCTGAGTTAACGGGGAGGAAGACCTAGGCAGGTCAGGATATATTCCTGCAATAGCACTATCTGATGTTTTGGGGGTTTGCAATGAAGTGTCTGCTCGTGTAGAGGTGCTGGTGTCAGGGCTACTTGAAGCATCTTTAGCGAGTGCTACTGTAAGGTCTCTCTTTATTTGAGACCGCATGCTCTGTACTAAGCATGTAAACATGTCATCCTCAGCATCATCTACAATGTTCATTAGCTTTTGTGGTTTATCAATACTTTTTTTGTGACTGTACCACCATCTAAAGGTTTTGGTGTAGTATCAAGAGGTGTAGCAGTGTCAGTGGTGTTAATGATGGGCTTGTCAGTGTTATCTGAGGTGTCACCTGAAGCTAACAACTGCGTTTTGGCTTCCCCTATCCAATTGCAAAACATTTCCATTTCTTTCTTTTTACAACAAGAAGCTATCTTCTGTAATGTCTCTAAATCCCATGTACCTTCTTGAGGTAACTCAGGTATACACAATCGCCATTTACTCCAAAAATGATGTATGTCTACCCCATATATTTTTAGCATATGGGTCATAGGACTTCCTCCGGTATATATAGGATGTACTTATTCCTATCTGGGGGCACATCAGACTTGTTCTTTCTGCAAGTTGATGACACATTCCCCATGTTTATGAAGTCCTTATTAACCAAGGAATAGTACCCACCTCGTCAGATGGACTAAAACAAATGTTTATAGCCTCCTATAATACCCTTCACTGAGGCACTCCTTGCTCAGTGGACACTTTCTATATTACTTAAAAAAGTTTGAGCATGTGGCGATTGTCTAGTACCTTGTTGTAATCATACAATACAATGACAATTCTCAAATGAAATGTAATAACTTCTACTTCTATGCGAGACTTATTATAGTAAACAGTTATACTAACAGCAAGGAAATATTCATGTGCAAAAATAACGCATATACACAACCAAAAATAGAAGGAAAAAAATAATAGCAACAAAACACAAATTAATGTGCATACACAATGCAAACCAAACCAGTATGAAGTAAGCTAAATTATCTCACCGCTTGAGGGCAGCCGCCCCTAAGGAGAAGAAAAACACAGAGAAGACAAAACAAAAACAAAAACCCAGCCAATAAAAACACTGGATACAAGACAACAAAAACAAAGTTCAGTAACAAAACAGATAACTTATTTCACTTTTAAAGCAACACTGCAAATTGTGACAATTTCTTATCTCAACCTTAACTTTTACAGCTCTATAAAACTTTAACTCTAAACTATAAACCAAATTGATACGGGAGAGGGAGAATAATAGAGAAACCTCACTTACAGCGATTAACAGGATCCAACACCTTTTTGCAGAGAAGCTATGGATTTATGTGTGGCAAATGCTCACCGTGCTAGCAGATCCCAGGTTCTCAAAGCAAAGGGGTGCCTGCGTATCCCGTTCTTCACTCTGGTGATAGGTTTTTTGATCCGATTCACGGCACCAAAAATGATGTAGATATCCTTTCTTAGCAACTTCTCTCTGTCTCCCACTGACCTTCAAACATAACAATGCACTGTGATTCCAGTCAAAAGATTAGAATACTTTATTATGGACTGACATGATTTTTTAAAGGGTATAGGCGTGTATCATACAGAGAAGGTAGGCATATACAATCCAATCAAAGATAAGTATATAGCATAAGATATAGTTACAATCCAATCAGTGTCTTAATGTAAAGATACCATTTATATATTAAAATCAAGACACCTCCCATCTACCAAAAAATAAAAATGAATACTCTGACATCTGTCTTAGTTACCTACACTCAAAACCTAAAACAAGCAGCAGCTATGACCTTTATTCAAATGCCACGCCTTCTAGCGTATCTCTTAGACCAAATAATATGATGTGAGCGGAACAGAACATGTCCTATGTAATCCTAGTCAGAAAATTCATACAGAATATTAGACAAAGATTATAAGTTTGAAGAAGACCAGATGGATGCCATTAAAATGCTAAAATTATCAAACCTTATTTTCAATTCTGTTTCAGCCAGTAGATACCCCCTTGTAGCCAGTGATGCCCCCCCCTGTAGCCAGTGATGCCCCCTCCTGTAGCCAGTGATGCCCCCCTTGTAGCCAGTGATGCCCCCCTTGTAGCCAGTGATGCCCCTTGTAGCCAGTGATGCCCCCTGTAGCCAGTGATGCCCCCTGTAGCCACGATGCCCCTGTAGCCAGCGATGCCCTCTGTAGCCAGTGATGCCCCCTGTAGCCAGGTGATGCCCCTGTAACTAATTATAAAATAACAAAAAAATACTCACCTCGGTCCACGCGTCCCGGTCCGGAGCTGCTGAGCGGTGTAAGCGGCGTGACGTCATCATGCTGCTTACACTGTCACGCAGCTCCCAGGGGTCTCCTCGGCGGCAGAGCTGCTGACCGAGGAGACCCAGCGTCGCAGGGGGCGCGGTGAAAGCTGTGCACCCCATGCAATGCTGATACAGGGGAGGAGACAGGAGGGTAACGATCCATCCCATCTTCTCCCTGCACCAGCAGCTGCTAGCTCTGCACGACTGTTATAAAACAGGGGCGATCCTCCGGGCGGGCGAGGCAGGTGTCATCTAGTGGCCATGTGTTGACCAGCAACCCAAGGGTTCTTGATTGGTTGACTAGGTCATCCACTTCCTCCCAGATGACATCTGACAACCCCAGCCAAGAGTCGGTGGGAACGTCAGACACAACCCTTAATTGGAATGGCCCGGGAACAGCTCAGCGACTCTCAGCTGTCCTCAACCCGCCTCTGTCCCGTCCGGTTCCCTCAGCCAGAGATCTACTATGTGGTCTGGGCTCAGCGCCACTATACAGCGAGAATGAACAATTTGAGGACAGTCAGCAGCTACTTGGCAGCGAAGAAATGGGGCCAACATCAGTAGACGTCAAAGTATGGATGTGGAGAGTGGCATTGGAGGTCATGTTATGAGGGTTCAGCCTCTACATACCAAGACCGTTGAGGAGGACAGCAGTGAAGATCAAACAATAATCGATGATGATGTAGCCGACTGCACTTGGGAGCTGGGTGAAGCAAGGGCTTCATCATCGTCAGGAGAAGAGGGCGTCGGCTTGCGCGTCAGGCAGTGGCGCAGCCAGCAAGTGGGTTGTGTGGCCGTGAGTCAGCAGGGTTGGAGCAGTGCTATGTCGGGAGCCAAACAGCCATGGGGTAGAAAACCCTTTTCGCAGGTCCAAGAAAGTAGGGCGCTCAGCGAGGCAGCAGCGGCAGTAGTCACTCAGTGCGGAGCGTTGGTGGTAAAATCAGTTACTCTGCAGTGTGGCAGTTCTTTGCTAAGACACCGGAGGAGCCGAATATGGGTATATGTAGAATCTGTGGGCAGAAAGTAAAGCGTGGCCAGGGAGCTAACGTTGGCACCACGGCCCTGCGTCAACACATGCAGCGTCACCATCTGGTGGCCTGGGAGAAACGTGGCTCAGATGTGGTGGTCCATCCTGCCGCCGCAGCAACAGCAGCAGCAGCGCCCAGTGGCACGCATGCCATTTCAGCCAGTCAAGGCTCCACCACCTCTGCAGAAGGGAGCTGTTTCTCTTTGCCATCATCTCCCAGTCCAGATGCTCCTGCTCCTCATGGCGCCAGCAGTCATTCAACGAGGCGATTGCAAAGAGACAACAGTATGTGTCCAACCATCCTAAGGTGCAGAAGCTGACCGTGCTCCTGTCCAAGTTGTTGGTACTGCAGTCCCTCCCTTTCCAAATGGTGGACTCTGCACCGTTCAGAGAACTAATGGCCTGTGCCGAGCCGAGGTGGAGAGTTCCAAGCCGTAATTTCTTTTCCAAAAAGGCAGTACCAGCCCTTCACAAATATGTAGAACAGAAGGTGGGCCGGTCCTTGAGCTTATCGGTTTGTTCCAAGGTGCATGGCAGCGTGGACGTGTGGAGCTGTAACTACGGTCAAGGCCAGTACATGTCCTTTACAGCCCATTGGGTGAATGTGCTTCCTGCCCAGCCACACCAACAACTTGACAGGAGACACTGCTTTCTCCTCCACATTGTCAAACTGCTGCTCCTGCACCAATGTCCGCCTCCTCCTCCTCCACCACCACCACCACAAGTGCTGCTCCATCATACCACATGTGTAGGGCACAGCGGTGCCATGCAGTTCTACATCTGGTTTGCCTGGGCGATCGAAGTCACACAGGGGAGGAACTGCTCCGCGTCGTGCAGCAAGAAATTGATGTGTGGCTTTTCCGCGCCAACTGCAAATCGGAACCATGGTGACGGACAATGGGAGGAACATAGTGTCCGCACTGCACCGAGGAGGGATGGTCCATGCGCCCTGCATGGTGCACGTGTTCAATCTGGTTGTGAAAAGGTTCCTGAAGTCTTCCACCGATCTTCAGAACATTCTGAAAATGGCCAGGAAACTGTGCATGCACTTCATCCATTCCTACAAAGCCAGGCACACCCTCCTCGAGTTGCAGCGGCAGAACAGCCTCCCCCAACACACTCTGATATGTGATGTCTCCACCCGTTGGAATTCCAGCCTGCACATGTTGGACCGACTGTATGAACAGAGAAAGGCCATTAACGATTTTTTGATGATCCAGGCGGACAGGAGTACACCCCTGTGTAACTTTGATGTCAGCCAGTGGCAGCTCATGTGTAACACCTGCCGTTTGCTGAGGCCATTTGAGGAGCCCACGTTATTTGTCAGTCGCCAGGACTACGGGATGAATAATGTCAATCCACTGCTTCATGTCCTGGAACAGATGCTGAAAAATCTGTCTGGGCAGGGGACTGGAGACGTGGCGACTACATCTAGCGGCCACATGAGTCCGGTGGGGACTGAAATGGAGGAGGAGGAGGAGGACATTGGAGCAGAAGCATTGTCTGGTGAAATGAGTTTTTTTTTCTACCCAGGTGACAGGAGCGGAGAAGCAGGAGCAGCTGGAGGAGGTAGATGGAGATGAGGAAGACGAGGCAGATGACCCCCAAGCACAGTGGCAGTATACAGTGGAGATGGAGGCAGGGAGTCCCTCAGAGTCACTTGTGCAGATGGCTCGCAGCATGCTGATTTGCCTGGCTAGTGACAGCCGAATAGTCACCATCCGTCAGAGGGATGACTTCTGACTCCACCCTATTGGACCCTCGCTACCGGTCCAAAATGGGAGCCTTTTTCCCAACTGCTGAGAGAGAGGACAAACTCAAATACTATAGAGAAATCCTCCGTAGTCAGTTGGCCACTGCTTATGTGCAGCATGGTCCATCCTCTGACAGGTCTGACCAGGGGGGGTTCCTCAGCGCTCACGTACCACTGCCGCGGCTGCTGTGGGAACGTGGGGGGGTAGGAGGAGTACCAGCTCCATCAGCAGCAACTTAAGTATGGAGTCGCTGATGAGCAGCTTCCTTCACCCGCCTAGTGAGGATGGCACTCGCCAGCAGCAGCAGCAGGACCTGGAGCAGACCTTGAACCAACAGGTGGTGGCCTACTTGGACAGCACTCTGCCACCCCAGTTAGAAGATCCGCTGGACTACTGGGCAGCTAAACTGGATGTGTGGCCTGGGAGAAACGTGGCTCAGATGTGGTGGTCCATCCAGCCGCCGCAGCAACAGCAGCAGCAGCGCCCAGTGGCACGCATGCCATTGCAGCCAGTCGAGGCTCCACCACCTCTGCAGAAGGGAGTTTTCTCGTTTGCCACACCCGGGTCCAGTGCACTTGCCACCCCTTTGGGTTTTCCGCTGGACTACTGGGCGCCAAAAACTGGATGTGGGGCTGCAGCTTGCCGAGTTTGCGTGGGAACTGTCCTCCCCGGGCCCCATAGGTGGAAACAGAGGGGGTGTTCAGTGCGGCGGGGGCCATCTTTTCCCCAAGGGGAGAACCCGCTTTGCCCCCGGAAATGTGGAACGACTGCCCTTTGTCAAGAAGTGAATCGGGCGTGGATGGGCCCAGGATTTCCACACACAATGCTTAGGCCAAACTCCCATGACCCCTCACCAAAAATGACGGATTTTAAATACCCGCCTCAGCCACTATTCTGATGCCGCCACCGCCCGATGCCACCATTGCTGCCATTCTCCATCTTTCCCCATCTTTTACCGGGTTGTATTTCACTCACCCCACATCTGTATTGTGCCACTCTTTGACCTCATGCTGCTTGTTGTTGCTGGTTCCGTGACCCCACCTTGTCATTTTTGGCCCCCCTGACCTCATGTGTGCTTTTTCTCCCGCCTGACCTCCCCTTTTCAATCTGCCATGCCCCCAAGCACCCCAAGCACCCTTTGGGATTACAGTGGAGATGGAGGCGGGAGTCCCCCAGAATCACTTGCGCCAAAGGCCCGCAGGGGTTTTATTTGCCTGGCTAGTGACAGCAATGTCATAAACCGGCAAGGGGATGACTTCTGTCTCTCCAAACCCCTTAGACCCTCGCTACCGGTTCCAAAAAAGGGGGCCTTTTTTTCCCGCGGAGAGGAGGACAAACCAAGGGACTATAGGGAAAAAACCCCCGTTTCAGTTTGCTAACGTTTCCGAAACCATTTTGGCCAAGGCAATTTTACCTCCATCGCTTCTTCATTAATACCTAAAAAAGTTCCCAAAAGGGGTTTATTATGAAGTATAAACGTGGTATTTGAATTCAGTTTCTCGTGACACCAATTTGTAAAATTGAAGGAGACTGGGTTTTGAGCATTTATCGACAAATTTTGAAATGGACTGGTATTTAGTTGATGTTTTTTTTAGATCACGCGAAAATTTTGGGATAAAATTGTGCTAATCTTTAATATCGCGCCATTTTCGGCGTTCTGTCATTTTGGCGGGCCAGCAAATCAGTTACAAAAAGGCAGGGGAGATGTGTGTGCGACGTCATGCTGGGTGTGTATGGTTGCGATTGGGGGGAAAAATCACAGACCCGTTTTACATAGAACAACCCTTCCTGTTCATGATCGTGTTGTCGCGTCTCAGGGGCATAGGACGTGGCTCTCCCTCTGCCCAAAAAACAGCTCAGCAAACAGCTCAGCGAAATTATACTATTTTTCACAGAGAAAGCTCTATGTTAGCTGTGACCCTTTAAAAAATTAGGTAGTCAGAGTTTGAAGTTTTATGTGTTGGGTAGGTTTTTTAAAAGGGGCATTCCCGTGTAAAGTCACGGGGGGGGGGGGAGTGGGGGGGGGGGCCATGGGCGAACAAGACAAGTTTTTTAAATAATATGGATATAGTTCACCAAAAATTGTGTAGACATTGCACTCAATAATTTTTTTTAAAACAGTTTTCTATTAAAATATTTCCTGGATATTGGGCAGCCTGAATTTATTAGGATACCATTTTTCTAGTAACTGCGGGTCTCTTTGTTGGTGCAAAACTCCACTTTTGTTATCAGAAACTTTCAGATGGTGTTCTTTTTAAATTTTGCCTTTCCCCAGCTTTGTGTATAGCCACCTTGCAGTTAAATAAAATCCAGCATTTTGTAGTCGCAAGGTTGATAGGTCCCAAAAAAATACCTTTCATTACCGAATAATTTCAGTCGGGTTTTTTCACTTTGGCCAGTACGCTTTGTTCATTGAGGCCCCTTGCACTTAAAGTGAAACAGCAATTTTGTGTCACCACGGTGAATTAAAAAGGTGAAAAAAAATACTTTTATTATCCAAATCATTTCGTTACGTGTTTTTTCACTTTGGGCAATAAGCTTTGTTGATAGAGCTACTTTGCAGTTACATGTGAATACGAAAATTTTTTTGTCACCACAGGTGAATTTAAAAAAGGTCCCAAAAAAAACCTTTTATTATCCGAATCATTTGATCCCTGTTTTTTTCCTTTTGGTTAGTCAAGCTTTTTTGATAGATTATTTTGCAGTTAAATTTTGAACAGAACTTTGTAGTCACCAAGGTTGTATTTTCCAAAAAAATACCTTTTATTATCGATAAATTTTAGATAGTGTTTTTTTCACTTTGGTGTAGGCCAGCTTGTTGATGGGCCACCTTGCAGTTAAATTTGAATCAGAAAATTTAGTAGTCACCACAGGGAATTGATAGGTGAAAAAAAATACCTTTTTTTACCCCTTTATACATTTCAGACAGGTGTTTTTTTCACTTTTGGTCAGTCATGCTTTGTTCATAGAGCACTTTGTAGTTAAATTTGAATACAGCAATTTGTAGTCACCACAGGTAAATTTTATAGGTCCCAAAAAAACCCTTTTTATTATCCCTTTAAATTTCAGACAGGTGTTTTTTTCCTTTTGGTCAGTATGCTTTGTTCTAGAGCTATTTTTGTAGTTAAATTTGAACACAGCAATTTCGTAGTCACCACGGGGTAAATTGATAGGTCCCAAAAAATCCCTTATTTACCCGTTTTCTTTTCAGATAGGGTTTTTCGATAGGTGTAAAGTCTGGCCTGGCAACTGTCCCTCCTTTTTAACAGATGGTGGGGGGCGGAGCATGGTCTCACCGTTGGGGGGCAATCAGGAGAGCTTCAAATCTTTTTAAAAAATAAGTTTTTGAAAAGGTGATTTCTTGGGTTAAGTAGTGTCAAAAGGGTCCAGGGCTGGACAAAATTGCACAATTTTAGGCTTAAAAATTTTTGGGGCTGGAGTCATATGGGGTGCATCATTTGTTCCAGGGGAGTCTGTCCCTAATCAATAAAGAAGGATTTGGGGAAAAAATGAAACCATTGAATTGATTGGCTGAATCAGTCTCAGAAGCCAGGGGGCAAATGGTCTTCTCAATAAGAGTGTTTTGGGATGATTGGGCTTTGTTTTTATTATGGGTTGCGGAGAATTAAACATCTACACGTGTAAAAAAACCTTTAAAAACTGCAGGGGGGGTGTATGTTGTATGTTATCACATTAAAAAAAAAATCAAAATGTAAATAATAAAAAACTATAAAAAAAAATTCCTAAAAAAATTCTGTAAAAAATGTCATTTTCCCAAAAAATTATACAAAAATGAGGTCACTGTAAAAAAATAGCATATCCCCTTTTGTGATTGTGGGTAAAAGGTTTGGGGGGGCATGCTGTGGCCAGGAAGATATAGTCTATGTCCAGTTCAACTAAAATGGTGGTTCAAAGCCCCCTTTTCCCGGACTTTTTAATTTGGGGGTAAAAACGGGGTTTAGGGGTCTGCTGTGGGCCAGGACAGGTTATTATGTCCAGTAAAAACAAAAAGGGGTTGAAAGACCCCTTTTTCCCCCGGCACTTTTTAAATGGGGGGGGTAGCGGGTTTTGGGGGGCTCAGCTGTGGCCCAGGAGGGGTATAGTCAATGTCCAGTTAAGAAAAATGATGGTTAAAATCATATGCCTTCTGGCACTTTTAATTTGTGGGTCATGCAGGTTCAAGGGTCATGCTGTGGGCGACGGGGGTGTGAATGGTCTGGGGGTTTTTTTTTCTGTGGCTTTTATAACCTAAGTGTGTTGCCTAAGATGTGCACGTTTCCATTTTATGTTGTGGATGTTAATTTCCAGCTTCTCCCTCCCTCTTGGGTGTAAGAATGAAGGTGTTGTTCCTCTCCCATAGACTTTAATGGTCACGGCGTAATCTTTTCGACTATCGGATATCTTATTGATTTAAATTTCCGATATCGACTTCCCCGGACGTAGTCAAGTAATCGCTCATCATTAAAGGGGACCCTAACTATGGGAATGTTTTAAGTGCTTATTTTTATTTCGGTGCCATTTGTGTGGAATTTGTACAAAACTGGAATATGGAAAAGCACAAGCAAATTGCAAGACTGGATTGGGTGAGCTTCTTCAAATATGAGAATGGAATCGTATGTCCAAATTACGACCGGGAAAAAAACCCCCTCCTCCTTGAACCTCTCTGTCATATCCGTGTACCCGTACCTCTTGCCTGTCCCTTGACCACATCCCTTTCGGCTGTCCCGACCTTACGCTTGTCCCCGACTAAATTACGATTTTGTACCCGCTAACCTCTGCTGCAACTGCAAGAAGTCACGTCAGGGGGGTTTGACCTGGTTTGACTCCCCCTTTGCGGGGGGCTTGGCATGGCTATTGCCATCCCCCTTACTGTGCTGGATCTGTGCGGGGGTCCCGTAACCCATATTGGTTTTTGACGCTGTGGGAGGTCTTAGCCCTCAGCTTATTTTTTTTTAGCTGGCGCTGCATGACTTTATGGTATTCCCGCTTTTGTTTTTTGGTCGTTTTTCCCCCAAGTGCCCAGGGAATTTTAGAGTGAAGCGTTTTTAAGGCGGCAGCAGTCATGTGCGGTTTTTATACTAAAAACGCATTGTAAAAAAGGGCCAAACCAAGCTCCCTTGCATATTTAAGCATGACCAATGTTCTACAGCACCCCACAGGCTCTGTGAAGCAGGAAAAAAGCTGTTTTCTTAACAGATTTATCCTGAAGTAATTGGGACAAAGGGTTTTGCAGAGAATTCGGCGAAGTCAGCGAATCGAATTTTTGAGAAATTCGCCCATCTCTAAATATAATCATCCAAGATGCTGGTTCTAAGCAATAGAAGAGCTTACATGACTATGGAGGCCTTTATTAGTCTTCCAGCTGTCATGGTAACCTATCGACACCCTGCAATCTCGTCGTGGGGGAGGTGTGTGCAGTTGGAGGGAGAAAAGGTGCACTTATCCATATGTCACATGTTGGTAAGAAGTTAAAAAACCTATGCCGAAATTCCATTTTCTGGTCACTCAGTCTCCCCAAACAAGTGTAACAAAAAAGAAGTGATCAAAAATTCGAATGTGTCCCAAAATGGCATCAATAAAAATTTTACTTCAGCCGGCAAAAGATGAATCATTAAAAAAAATAGTTATTGGTCTCAAAAAATAGTGATACAAAGCAAAAAAAATATATATATATAAGTGGGAAGAAAAAATGAATGGGACACAGAGAGCAGAGCTATCTCAGCATATATGTGTTAAATTTCCATAGCTGGGCATTATGGGGGAATGGTGAGGATTGGGAGACGTACCTATACAATCACCATAGACTTATGTATGAGTATTTCGACTCCTGCAGGGGCTGAATGAACACAAGAGTCATACCAACCCCTCCATTGACTCCTGCAGGAGTTGCAGTGCCCACAATGGTCATACCAGTCCCTTGATTGACTCCTACAGAGGCTGATTATCAATGCCCACAGGAGTCATACTAGCCTCTCCATTGACTCCTGCAGGAGCTGCAGTGCCCAAAGGAGTCATACCAGCCCCTCCATTTGACTTCTGCAGTGGCTGATTATTAGTGCCCATAGGAGTCATAATCTCCATTGACCCCTGCAGGGGCTGACTGCTGGGGGGTGACATGGGGGTCAAAAAAGTTTCCCAAAGGTCATAATAATCTTGTATGGATCCTGTGGGCTGAATGTCAGCCTATAATATCCATAAACTTTTTATTTTAGCCATGGTTGCTCTTATCAGGGGCAGTCTCTATATTTATCTGGCCTCACACTGATGTTAAGTGATTTGTCACACACTTACCACACAGCTCAGAACCATGGGAGTATGGCAGCAGCTTGGGGTAAACAAATACAAGGGCTCTCCTGCTGCCTCACTGATAGAGACACAAAAAAGGAGCAGGGTGCTGTGTGGTGACCTGACCTGCAGAAATGATCCCTTTCACTGATCACTCTAATACTGGTTATGAAGTCAATGACTCAATGTCTCAGCAAGGCCTTAATATTTAATTATGTGGCCATGCCAGGCTGCCCACCTGCAGCGCAGCCCACCGGGATTCTGCCTGGCAAGACAAATTGCCAGTCCGGGACTGGTTGTAGCCAGTCCACAGCGGCAGTGGTGTCATCACCATTCCGAAATAGCAGAATGACAACAGAAGATTGGGGGGAAGCAACCCTGGAACCAGATGAGAATAAGTTTTTTTATTCTAATGGAGCTCCAGGGGCTTGCAGATGTTATCGAGAAGGACAATCCCTAAGGGCCCTTTAACTATTTAAAGTAAGTTCCATCCACAAATTCTCCCAATGTAGACCCAATGAGCCATCTAGAACCTGACTGGCCTCTTGGAAAACCAAGTTGTACTCTAAGTCTCCCTTGTTTGTCTTTCTTCTGGGCCCAGTAAACAAATTAATGGTCCACTATTTATTCTGTACAGGCCTTACATTCTGAAAAACACAAAATATGCATCACAAACAACCACCCCCTATGATCTACAAAAACCCAGCTGACCTCACTTAAAGGGGTTGTCCACCTACTTTTTTTTATTCTTATCAGAGTAATATCCTCGCCTCAAGTCCAGCTCTGAGCTGTCTTCACTCTCTGCCAGTCTTCTCTTATCTTTCTGCTTCACCCAAAAAGGGATGTCTCCACTGCAGCCACTGAGATCATTGTTAATGTGAACAGTGAAGTCACTTGGCAAGTCACCACTGCAGAAAATCCTCAGCTGCAACAATGATATCGCCATTTGGAAGAAGCAAAGAGTCAACAGAAGACTGGTGGAAAATGAGAACAGCGCAGTGCTGGAAAGGAGGTATGGCCAGTGAGTATAAGCTTTTTTCATTTGAAATGGGCACTAGTATGATAAAAATGAAACAATTAGGCTAACAACCCCTTTAAAGTCTTGTTTACCATAGTCTCCATATGCAAATATACCATTCATATCTATTAGACTTCCACCACCCAAACTTCATCACAATTTGACCTTCTAGACTCATTCTGAATGCCTCTTTAGCTGGACCCAAACGAAAAGTGCCCATCCCGTACACTTATGCAATAGCAGCCATATTTTGTACGCATTTTCTTAAAACTGACAAAACTTGGAAATCAGTAAAAGGAAAACCATCCACGTGTATTCTGAAGGTTTTTGATGTTTAGCCCAGTAATATAGTGTTGGTATGTATCAGATGCAGAAGTACTACCCAGTTTGCATTGTTCCCTCCTTAGTGTTTCATTAGTTTTCAGATTAAATGACCCAGAATTAATTTTATATCAGTAGTTCATTCGGTGGATCCAGTAGTTTATTTACAATCTGTGTTAATCCAATAGTTTAAAACATTTGTGATCCAGACAATATCTATTCACTCAATGGATTAATATCCCTGGTGACCCAGTGGTGCTAATTTGTCAATCTCTGGTGATCCAGTGGAAACCTAGATATTTCCAAACTGCAGCTTGGTCTCAAAATATTTCTGATCCGATATCACAATTCTGCTCAGTTACATGGAAAATGTCCTTTGTTTCCATTCAAATAGAACATGGTAACAGAAAAGAGTTTCCATAGCCTAGTTAATTGCGAAACAATCCCCCTCTGCCAGGTCATATAATAATAATTTTATTTTCATGCACAAAAATGGCAGTTATTGGCTTCGGTTAAATATAACTATTGCGTGCTTCTCCGTAGAGCATTCCTTAATGATTATTATGTAACATTAGACGTGCCTAAAATTGTAGCTGGGAGCTCCTATAGCCGGTGGCCTTTGCTATAATGATATTGGTAATCCTGAGATTACTTACAAAATTGTCAGGGACGAGCAGATTTAATGATACAGGCCATTTATTATGAAACAAATTGTCTTCTGTAACTCAAAACCCAGCCTTGAGAGCTGTGCTTTTCAGATTCATATTTCTGTGAAACTATATCAGCCGTGAAAGCGCTCTTTGAAATAAAATTACTATAATATTTTTTTCTTTATCCCTAAAATACAAAAATGTAATAGCCAATAATATATTATGCTTCTTAATTACATATTTCCCGGTTGTTAATATCATACTATAAATATATTAGTGTCTATTTATTCATCTATCCAGTATATACCTGCATTAACTGCAATAATTTGTATTTATTTTTTACAGTTTTTATTTTTGGCATTGCAATAAACAATTACACAAGTAATGGTAAATAACATATGTAAAAGAACCTGTAAGGTCAAACAATCATTTACAATGTAAGTGGCATAATTAAGGCATAAAAGAGGAAAATGCAGATATAAGACAATCCGTAATCCAGATCAGATAGTATCCGTAAGAAATCATGTTGCAAGACATGGAGTATCAATCAGGCCATATAAAAGACTAGATACACACTGTAAAATTAACTGTGCCATACTGGGGCAATGCATTCCTAGAGGTACAGCATGTGTGCTGTTATATATACAGTTTCCATCTTTCCCACAGCAAAGTGCTGGGAAGTTCCTGGGCACACTAATTTGTGCTATTTTTGTGCCACAAATAATGGCAAAATAAAAAAAAAATTGTTCCCTGTAAATACATCCATAATGAGACAAAGTGTGTGCGCTTTTGGGTTGTCAATTCATGCTATGATTTGACCATTAGGTTTGGGGCTTAAAGGGGTTGTCTCACTACATTGATTCATCTTACCTCAGTCCTGTTTTCCTGGTTTCACTTTGAATTCTGGCTTCCACTAGGCTGCAGTAGAAACCAGGTCTGTAGCTATAGCAACCAGTGCTGGCAGCCTATCAGGATAGATCAAACAGGTCTGTAGCTATAGCGACCTGAGGAGCTGATGCAGCCCATACAAGTGGGGATATCTAGGAATAGGTAGGACACTGTTAATGGACATATATTGCAAAGTGCTTTGTTTTTTTGCAAGATCTTTAATATAAAAAGCAATTCTTGTAGTGAAACAACCCCTTTACAATGACTCATTGTAAATCCGTATATTCCTTTTCCTACGTCACTTTTTCTACACCTGTTTTTCAAAATTCTTGTGTTCCCAGTGAAATAACAATTCTGGAGCCTCTTCTCTTATAACTCTGTGTTGGGCTGTGCCTCTTTTACTCCTTCTAGAAATGTATTACTGAAGCTGTCAGATTCTTCTCTTTTCCCAGTCTTTAAGTTCTGACTACCCGGTCACAGTTTATTCTTGGGAGTGATGTTTTCCTGATTGCACGAATATGGGGAGATTATTTTCATATACAGTCTGTATTTACCCCACTGTAATTTGTTTAATATTGCTTTTGTGTTTGATTTTACCAGACTATTATTAAAAGTTATATTTTAATACACTGCATTTACATGGGGATAACCTGACAATTACCTGAAGAAACACCATTGCATGAAGATTCAAATTGTATGACTGTAAAGTACTCAGTGGCATTTAAACAAGGTATCTGTTGTCTACTGTTATCCACACGCCACTGTGATAGCTTTTCAGCGTGGGGTATGAAGAGTTCTTTAGGATTCTGAGGGAACTGGGGGGGTTTGCAGTGAGTTGGGCCCTTGTAATTATCCTCTTCACAGCACACATCAAAGTTAACAGGTTCCACTGTAGGGCAGTTTAACAGGCTTTATTCAAGTCCATTCTCCATACAGTAACTTCAGTAAACATCAATGATAACAGCAATTGAAATGGCTCCTGGCATTCACACAGTTTAACTGCTTACAGGGGGGTAATAAGCTCACAGATACCTGAGGGTTCACCAGTCATATCCTGTCACTCCTGAGCTGTGATTGCTGGCTGCTCTCTTCACTGTCTGGTGTGCAATGGCTGCAGCACACACAGGACTCTGTCTTTACTGTCTCTCACTTCTTCTGTGTCCTTCACTCTGTCTCATAGGACCTAAACTATCCAGAATCCACTCCTCTAACAGTGTTCCAGCAACTTCTGTCTCCTCCCCTTTTTCTAGCATGCACAACACTAGGTTTGACTGTTCTAGTCCTGTGCTGTACAACCAACCATGCTGTGTGCTGGTACTTTTGGCGCCCTCTAATGGCCAAGGAGAAGTAACTAATTTACACTTGATAAGAACAGTGACAGTAGAGCTTACCCCGGGTCACATTCTCCCCCTCTGGATTAATGTCGTCCTTGACATTCAGCAACTTACAATAGTTGAGGACAGTCCATAAAGAGTCTACTAGACTTCTAAGTTTAGTCGGGTAGGCATTTACCTTAAATAAGTTTTATCTCTTAAGTTTTTGACCGGTCTTCAACACTCAAAAGTAGACAGTGTCTTACTGGTTCCATTTTCCCTGATTACTGCAACTGTAGTACTATTTTCTAGGCCTGCCTCTACTTAAAGAGAGGTGACAACCTCAAGATTTTGACAATAATAAAGGAACAATGAAAATTATTAAACATCCTAAGCTATCTCTTAGCTACTTGCTCGACATTCTCCTGAAAAAGAAGAAAAGAGAAAAAGCAAATAACAAAAACAATTTCAAGTAATCAATTGACAGTTATATCTTCTGCTGGAATATTTTCCGACCATCTTCAACCAGCCAATTCCTATGCTAACTAGCTAAGAAATTCTTTTACTTTTCAGTCCATTGAACAGTCTTTTAAACCATTTTGTGGTCTTTCCATAACTGGTGGTAGGAAAGTACTTCTCAGGCTGTCTTACCTGATCTTCAGGAAATAATACCTGTTTTAACTGAACAGTTCTTGGTTCTGCACTCGGTTCTCCCAAAGTGTCATAAGTCAGCATCATGGGTCTTTTTCTTTCTCTTGAGGAAACCTTTCTGCTTGACAATTCTTCTGATGTTTCTGGTTCATCAGTCTCTGAGATTTCTAGTTCAGGATCTACTGCTGGTTCATCCTCTGGTTCAGCTGTAATTGAATCAACAGTCTCTAACTCAAACAACTGGATCTACTATTTCTGGATTTGAATCTGTTCATCTGGGTTTTCTGGTGTACTTTCTGCTATTTCATATTCATCAGATAACTCCTGTGGCACAAATTCTACAGCTTCAGGATTTAAGTCACTATTTTCTACTGGCATACGAAGCATATAGGTGTGCTCTTCCTCATCTGAGCTTTCGGAGTAATTTTCTACAAGAGGCAATACTTTAGATTGCGGTCTTTTTGATGGTCTTGTTTGGTGTGTTGCTTCAGGGATTCGTCTCTCTGGTGGTAGGTAGTCACAAGGTAGCAACAGGTTCCGATGCAAGAGTCTTGTCTTGTTACCTCCTGTTTCAGGTTTAATCTCATAAACCGGGCTGTCTTTACTCTTCCTTTTGACTACGACATAGATCTTGTCTTCCCAGTATGAACGAAGTTTTCCTGGTCCACCTTTTTCTTGTAAGTTTCTGACTAACACACTTACAATTCTGCTCCATGACACTTCCTGTCATAATGTGCTTTACTTTTGCTCTGTCCTTCAGTAACAACTTTTGAAGCAATATTATATGCCTCTGCCATGCGTTCTTTCCATGCACGAACATATTCTGGGTAAGTCTTGTAGGTCTCTGACACTGGAGTATCGAACATAATGTCAATAGGTAATCGTGGAGATCTGCCGAATAACAGGTAGAATCGGGAGTAACCTGTTGCATCACACTTGGTGCAGTTGTAGGCATGGACCAATTTTGTTCAGGAGTTCTTCCAATCTCTTTTCTCTTCAGAGGCTAGAGTCTTTAGCATCGACAGTAGAGTACGATTGAAACGTTCCACCTGTCCATTACCTTGTGGATGGTAAGGTGTTGTATGAGACCTCTGAATTCTGCAATACTTTCCCAACTTGGCAAAGAGTTGATTTTCAAACTCTCTTCCTTGGTCATGATGCAGCCTTGTAGGAAATCCAAACTTTAATGCAAAGTCATTAAATATCTTTTCTGCTGCCGTTTTTCCAGATTGTTGGTAGTGGGTAGGCTTGAGCAAATCTGGTGAAATGGTCCATAACCACTAAGATTTATTCATATCCTCCTTTACACTTCTCAAGGTGTAGAAAGTCTATGGACACCATCTCGAACGGGTATGTGGTTGTAATGTTACCCATTGGGGCTCTTGTCGGTTTGTTGGGACGCTTGTCTTTTAAACAGCCACACTCTCTGGTCACATAATGTTCAATATCTTTCTGCATGTATGGCCAGAAGAAACGTTCACGGGCAAGGTTTACTGTTCTCTCAACTCCTAAGTGTCCCATCTCATTGTGAAGTTCCCTTAACACCATCCGATGGTAAACTTTTGGCAATACCAGCTGCAGGTTTGGAGCTCTTTTGCGGTAGATTATACCTTCTGAACTGAGTTGTAATTTAGGCCATTCTCTCAACAAGAGGCTTGTAGCTGGAGACTCTGTATCCCTCTCCTTCTTACTAGGTAGTCTATCTTGGTTGATGTACTGGAGCACTCTTCCAATGACTTTGTCTTCTTTCTGAGCTCTTCTGATAGCTTCTTTTGGAAGTTGACGGATTGAAAAGGTATGAAGCTGTTCCACATCCTTTGTTATCTCTTCCACTGTTATAGGGCACCACATTGGTGTGTATTCTTCTTGCTGGACTTGTACTGCTTCTACGGTACTCATCATAGCTTCCAAACTAACTTCTTCAGAGCACTGTTGCATGAATTCTTCTGGTTCTAAGGGCATTCTAGACAATACATCTGCATCAGCATTAGCTTTTCCTGGACGATATTTGATGCTGAAGTTAAAGTCTGCTAGTTCTGCCACCCATCTCTGACCAGTTGCATTGAGTTTTGCAGTAGTGAGGACATAGGTTAGTGGGTTGTTGTCTGCGTAAAACACAAACTCTGGACTGTAATACAAGTAATCTCTGAATCTTTCACAGATAGCCCACTTCATGGCTAGGAACTCTAGTTTTCCAGAATGCAGATGGTAGTTCTTCTCAGCTGCTGTCAAAGTTCTGGAACCATAGCCAATGACTCTAAGCTTGCCATCTTGACGTTGGTACAAGACTGCTCCAAGTCCCACTTGTGATGCATCACAATGAAGTACAAATGGAACATTGAAGTCCGGGTATCCCATGACTGGTGGTTTGACTAGACAGTCAGTCAACTCTTCCAGCACTTCTTGGTGACGGGGAGTCCAGTTGATAGGTTGTTGGGCAGAAGGTAAGTTCTTTCCTTTGGCTTTAGGTCTGCCTTTGTTCAACTTCTTTTCTTCTGGTGTCACTCGACTTGAGGTTCCTGCTAAGAGAGCATACAAGGGAGCTGCAATCTTGGAGAAGTTCTGGATGTAAGTCCGGTAATAGGATAGGAAGCCTAGGACCTTTCTCAATTCTCCCACAGTGGATGGGGGTTTGTTCTTCAATGCCATCACTGGGGCAATTTCAGCTGGATCCATAGTATATCCATCTCCAGACACGATTTTTCCCAGGAACCTGACTTTTCTTTTGAACAGTTCACACTTCTTTGGTGTCAGCTTGACCCCATGTTGCTGGTATCGCTGCAAGACAGTTCTCACATTCTCTATGTGTTCAGAAAATGTCTTACTGTGTATCAGATTGTCATCTAGGTATGGCTGACAAATGTCATCTCTCAGGCCCTCCATGCAGATCTCCATGCTTCTCTGGAATTCCGCAGGAGCAGAACTGAGTCCAAAGGGAATGCGGATCCACTCATACAATCCCCAGGGTGTGATGAAAGCTGTTAATGGCCTGCTGGATTCTTCTACAAAACCTTGGTGGTAGGCCTTGCCTTGGTCCAGGACTGAGAACATGGTACTTCCTGACAAACTGTCTAGCATGTCTTGGATCTTTGGTATTGGATGACGGTCAGGGACTGACCTCTGGTTCAGCTCTCTGTAATCACAGCAGAGTCTCAGTGTCCCATCCTTCTTTCTGACACAGACAATTGGGGATGAATAAGATGACTTGGATTTCTGAATCCAACCCCTGTTGATGAGGTCTTGAAGGTACTCTTTTACTTCCTTATGTAGTGGTTTAGGCACGGACCTGTAGCTCTTTGTTACTGGAGTAGTGTCCTTAAGGTTGATTTTCAGTTGGAGTGATGGAATACAACCTAATCAGAATCATCCTTGGAGAATGCATGACACTCCTCTCTTAACATTTGTCTCACTATCCGTTGTTCTTCTGCACTCAGATGCTCAAGAGACACTGGGGGGTCCCACTGTTCTCTGGAGGAAGACACTCCCTGCTCAGTGGCGCAACTGTTAATACTGGGGTTTGGAGTTGTGCTCACCCGAGAAATCTGAACTAGCCTAACATTGGCTGGGTACACTATCTTTATAGCTTCAAGGTGTCCCAATTAGTGTTGAGCGATTGCGTTGGCTATCGAGATCGAGCGATAGTCGATAGTCGGCCGCTATCGATAAGGTTGTTCGATAGTGAGCATCGATTATGAGCGATTACATAAAGTCTATGAGAGCAACAACACCTTCATAATTACACCCAAACAAGGCAGGAAAGCAGAAACTTAACATCCACAACAGTCTAATGGACTACGTCTTGAAACACCTTTAGGCAACTACACTTAGTATAAAATCACAGAAAAAAGTCACAACCATTCACAATCCCTGTCTTGTACCACAGCATGACCCTTAAAACCTGCATCACCCACAAATTAAAAAGTGACAGAAGCAGTGAATGATTTGAACCATCATCTCACTTGGAACTGACAGTGACATTATCCCCGTCCCTGGAACGACAGCATGACTCACCAAACCTGCATGCCCCCAGATTTTAAAAGTGCCCAAAAGGAGTCATTCACCAGCCATTTTAGCTTATATGAACTGGACACTAACTAATATTCTGTCCTGTACACGCAGCATAGACCATAAAACCGGTCTGACCCACAGTTTAAAAAGTGCCAGAAAAAGGAGTCTTTCAAACCACCATTTTAGTTGAACTTGGACATTGACTAGACGGTCCTGTGTCACAGCATACCCAGGGCCGAGTTTACAGTGGGTGCGGTGAAGCCCATCTGGCGTCCGCATCTATTAACACGCAGGTTAAAATGCCCGATACGCAGCACAAGAACTGTCGTGCAGAAACAGAGTGGCGGAAGCGGAGATGTGAAGAACTCCAGCCTTCCTCAGTACACATCAAGACCTAGTAGAGCTTGCCCCTCCCGTTGAGTCGGACCAATTGAGCTTCACTATGAAATACTGTGGTTAACGCCCCTGTTACACCCAGGTGCCCTTTTGCTTGCATTCTACGTTTTTCTCATTTACCAACGTGCTGAGGGAAAATTTTCGCTGTAACTTTGTTTTCTCTGTCCAGCTCCATACCTACATTCCCTCTGAATAACCTACATCTGGACAAGTTTCCTGTACCTCCCTTGTTACAATTCAGAATTATTTCTACCACTATTTGTACAGGCAAGTTCTTTTAAGTAGTTTTAATTCTAAAAACACATTTTTAACAATAGATGGAATCCACCACATGTCTTGTTTCTCTTTTTTCAATTGTAAAAATGGGGTTGTCTCTCTCAATACAGGGATGTGAAAGCTTATGTTACAAAGATCTTGCAAAGACAAGTCATTTTTGCAATATGAGTCCATTAACAGTGTCCTACCTATTCCTGCTTCTGACAGAGTCACCATCACGCCTTGAGCCACTCCTTGACAATTGTGACAATAACAAATGTCTGTAAAACAACATTTTTTAGAATAGACCTGTAGTAATTGCTGCATTCAAAGCACAATGGCCCCAAAATAATTCATCAAGCATGACCCTTGAGCCACTTTGGTCAATTGTGAAGATCAAATGTCGTGTTAGCTGAAACAAAAAATTTTTATAATAGGACCCTGTTAGCATCTGCTGCATTTCAAAGCAGCATGACCCAAAAAAATTACTAAAAATACTTCTCAGACCCACTGTTAAAAATTGTGAGAGATAGCCACTTACGACAAGCACATTATTCTGGTCCAAGACCATGATTATTGCTGTATCTCACCTACACGACCCCAAAAAATTATAAATATACTTCTCAGCTCACTATTAAAAATTGGAGGGAGAAATGCACTTAGAACCACATTTCTGTTCCAAAGACCATAATTATAGCTGTAACTCACACTAACTACCTCAAACCATTGACAAGGAGCGAAACTTCTTAAGAGTAAAAGTGCAGTAAATGGAATACTGCGTGTTGTCATGAACCTTGCTGACTTTTGACAGTCTCCCTCACAGCAAAAGAGAATAAAAGAGGAAAAGAGAAATAAAAATTGCCAGTAATAAACATGATCATATAAAAAAAAGTTTTCAAGAGACCAATTCTGTTTGAAAAGGAATGTGAATAGACGAGGCAACTAATCGTTCTGACCTCGGCAATTGGGCCACAACATCAGAGATCCATGCCTGATTCATCTTAATGAAAGTCCATACGATCCACCAATTATCTGTGGAAACCGATGCGTTGTCGTAATGACACCGACCAGCTTGCTGAAGGTCCGGCTCAGATATGACGCCGCTGCTGTGCAGGAACAACACCTCTATGGCGTGAACGAACCCAGCTCGGGCCATTTCATCCATTATTTGCGGATACCCAGAAGTCTATGCGGTCCGACAACAGCAAAAACATCGTGTGTATGAGACGCTAGATAGTCGGCACCACTGATCTGCTAAGCTGGGATCTCGTGTGTGTTGGATGTGAGCCCTGCATTGCATGCATTGATGAAGTGGTAACAAAGAATTGCCAAAGGTCACCCATTAGGCTTCCGCGCCTGCCTGCGTTTTTTTTTTGTGTTTTGGTTTGTGTGGCAGCGACGCCTACTTTGCACTCCTCTGCTGTCCACGATCGCTGATCTAGTTTGTTCCACGTGACAATTTGGGAACGTGAAGCAGACGCCACAGAGATGTCTCCAAGTTATGATCAATCAGCAAGTTCTCCATTTCTGCATTTTACTCTCTATTTGGGTGGTGAAGGAACAGTGCTGCGAGTTTTGGTTCATTAGTACCGGGGATCCAGGAGGATGGCCAACATAACTTCTTGTTCATTTTGATGGCCTGAATGCAGGATCATTTGGAGAAATGACATCCAAGCACTCAGTGAGAGATGGACCTTGATTTCCCAAGCCTCTGGTCGAGGGCACTAGACAAGCTGATCTTCCTCATCTTCCACCTCCGCCTCAAAATTCGCGCCAACCTCTTTCCAATGCAGTAACATCAATGTCTAGGAATTACCTCCTCCTCCTCCGCAGGCCTACTGACACCAGCTTCAAACACAGCCCTACTTGCCTGAGATGATACTCCCTGAGAGCTGATGCACCACCTTGCACTACTCTGGAACCCCGTACAACTGCCTAATGAAGACCGACTGAAATTGTGACAACTGTCGGCCCCTTGTGGATTTGACGGATGAGAAGGCTCCGCTGTACCGCCACTGTCCGTCGTCCTCCACCGTCGCTGGCGGACCTGTTGCTTTCTCACTGGTTCCAACGACGTTCCAGAACTAAGCTCACACAAATGCTCATCTGCACAAGGCAATTGTCCGCACTGACCATTTTGAGTGGCTTCTTCAAAACTGGACAAGGATGGTCAGAGCTTCTTTCACCTGCTCCACTCTCGGTGGTTCAACACCATCAAGGTCGCGCACCCAGCTGCTTGTTCAGGCCATTGTCACATCGTACTGCGTATGGCAATTGCGCTGCTGCCACATATCGCTGGAGCAGTGGAGAGGGACAATGCCAGCGGTGTGCCACGTCAACAAATGAAACGGATGACGGGGCGAGCGCGAGACTGACGCTAGACAACGCACCAGGCACGGACGTCAAGCCGGAGCGAACAGGCGGAACGGGTGCGAAGCACAGACCTCCGAGCCTTCTTCAGCAGAGCAGTCCAGACCCTTGTAGCTCTTCTTAGACATTTCGAACGACCAGCGTTCATGACAAGTGCCAGCAAAGGGATGTGCTCCACTCTACCGATCTTAAGGACGGCCAGCAGATTCGCCGTATAACGCACTACCACCCTTGCCTGTCACAAGGTTCTTGTTACACCCAGTCCAGCGTCTGGTGCTCGAGTCTTGCGGATAGCCTCCCACAGTCCTGACCTGTGTTGGACGGTCTCCAATGCAATTAATTTCAACACGCCTTGGTGTCTCTGGGCACGTGAAATGCCACCAGAGGACCTTGGGGGAAGACCCTCACCATCCTGCGGTTTTGAAGAGCGTGCCGCCGAGAAGCCTGAAGCCATCCGTCACCCCCAGAGAGCATCCACTCCACTCAACCAGTGAGCTGTCACAGAGATATAGCGGCCTTGGCCGTGCTTACTAGCCCATGTGTCGGTGGTGAGATTGGACTTTTCCGGACACAGAAGCAGACAACCGCTTGAACTTTTAGATGACACGTGGGCTGGCCAGGCAGGACGGTTTTTCCTGGCAAGAATAGCCTGCCGTCAATCTGTATTGGGGGGCCAGGCGAGGGCCATGACGTGAGAACCCATCTGTGTCCACCAGACGGAAAGGCGACATTTCCAAGGCCAAAAGCCGGGCATGCCGACATTTCAGAGCTTTGCTTTGGATGGTGTGTTAAAGTCTGTTTTCTTCTGCACCCATACCTGGAAGACAGAATTGCTGGCTGCTAAGACTGCCGCTGTACGGCGTGCAGGTTCGTCAAACACTGCAAGGAGAATGTATGTGGGTCCTCTGGTGGTGCTGGTGGACTCGGGCGACGGTAGAGGCTGAAGCGGAGGCTGATCCTGATCATGACTCTGAGAGACATGGGCACTGAGGAACACTTGGTGGGTGGCAGGAGGAGAGTAGGCGTGAGACAGAGGTGTGATAGTGGTTGAGGCCGACGTCGGTCCTGGCGCCTTTTTTGGCTAAGTGTTCCCTCCATTCACTCATGCATTCGCGCATGTGACTAGCACATATTGGTGGTGTCTAACACTTAAGGTTCATGCCTTCTACTTAATGCGTTTACGGCATAGGCGGCATATGACATCGCTGGTGAATCAAGGCTTGCTCAAAGAAGGCCCAGTGCTGAGAGGTCCTGGACCTTTTTGACGCGATAACAAGGAGCGGGGTTTTGCGCTGACCGTAGGCTGGGCGGAATCATATCAGCGGACTTCTGCGACCGACCTCTCCTTTTGCGTGGGGGACCCGTATTGACACACCCCACGTCTTCCTCCTCGTCCACTGATAAGCGCGTCGCAGCAAATCTGCGGAAAAGACCAGGATGGATCCCAATGTCGTCATCATCATCATCATCAACACAGGTGACTTGTCGTCCTGACTTCTCAAGCCAGAAGCTGCGTCTACACAAGGGGCACGCAAGAGCGTTGCCGACCGCCCTGGATTTTTGCCGATTGACCGCTCCTTCAACTCCTCTGATGGCATCAGTAACTGGCGTCAGAAGCAGACTAAATCATCCTCTTGAATCTTTAACATGCCCTTCTGACCAACAGACCGCATTTTGTCATCAAAGAGGTCTTCAGACAATGGGTTTTTACCCACAGTGGTGGGAAAAAAACGAGTTAAACATTTGGGCTGCTTCATGTTGGACGGATGCTATATGCGATGACGAATTTGTGGCCGTGACCGCGAGGAGAGGAGGTAAAAAACTGCTAGATGCGGGTTTCATTAAAACCAAACTGAAGGACAGATTGGCGCCCGATTTTTCCGTTACTTAGTTTCACAGGCCCGGGACCCAGCATGACGGGCCTGACGGTCCTGCAACTGACGATCCGCTGGAAAGCGTTGTTGTCCCGAGCACGGGAAAGGGAGAAACCTTCTCTCGTACCTTTTCCCCTTTCCATGTGCTCCCCCCCCCCCCCTCTTTGCTCCCTACCACCTGCATTTCGCCCCCATGTTCAGAAAAAAAAAAATTTTAGAAGGTAGGGAAAATATTTTTGGGAAAAAGTCCTTATTAAAAGACGGCAAATCACAGCTATTCCCCAAATCCCTCAAAACCCCAAAAAAATTTTTGCTGGATTAAAATTTTAAACTGAAAGGGTTGCCCTATCAACAAATCGGACGGGGGCAAAAGCCCAAAAAAACACGTTCTTTTATTTTTTTTGATAAAATTAAACGGAAATTTTTTTTGAAACCTTTTAAATTCACCTTGGTGAATATAAAATGGCGGGGTTTTAAGTTTAAACGTAATGTTTGCGTCAATGAACAATGCGGGGGTGCGCAAAAGTCAAAAAAACCGTAACTGTTTTTTTTTGGGAAATAATAAAGGGTTTTTTCTTGAAACCTTTAAATTTCACCTGTGGTAATATAAAATTCTGTTTTAGATTTAGGGTAGAGCGGGCTCAATAAAAAGGGCGGGGGTGGGGCAAAAGTCAAAAAAAAAACGTAACTGTTATGTTTTTGGTATAATAAAGGGGATTTTTTGCCCCTTTTCCCAATTCCCCCTGTGGTGAATATAGAATTCTTTTTTAAGATTTAGTGATGCTGCGTCAATGAACAATGTTGGGTGCCAAAAGCAAAAAAAAAACAATTTTTTAAATGGTTTTTTTGTTTCCCTTCACCGGGAATAAAAGGTTTTTTAAATTTTGGGGGCCACAAAACAACCGGGGTCCCAAAAAAAACACAAGGTTTTTTCCTGAAAATTTTTTAAAAAGTTTTTTTTAAAAATTCTGAAAAAACCCAAGGGGGGTTATATCAACATCACGGGGTGAAAAAGGGTAAAATTAAAAAATGAACACCTATCTGAAATTTATACTGATAAAAAAAAGTGGATTTTTGGGCCGCTAACAAAGAACCTGCTTTTTTACTAAAAAAGATTTTTTATCCAATATAAGTTCAGGCTGCCCAATATCCAGAAATATTTCAATAGAAACCCTGTTAATAATAAAGATATTCCACTACAATGTCTCCCACTAAGTTTTGGGTGAATTTTTTCCATGCCCCCTTTATAATAGAGCTTGTCTGTTTTTTCGCCCGCGGGGGCCCCCCCCCCCGCTCCCCCCTCCCCCGTGAATTTACAGGGGAAGATGCTGCTTTAAAAAATTCTCTAGCTAACTACATAAAATTTAAAATCTCTAATCAAACCCAAATTGGAAGGATCACAGCTAATAGTAGAGGTTTCTCTTTTGCAGAAATAGACAAATTTTCGCTGAGCTTTTTGGCCACGGCAGAGCGCGGGTTCCTATCCCTGGGGACCTGAGAGACACAATGGCTGAAACGGGAAACTTTTGTTTCTATGAAAAACGAGGCATGTAAATTTTTCAAGCCAATGGGCAACCATACACATCCCAGTCATGACGTCGCACAAAACATTTTCACCCTGCTCCTATTCTGTAATCTGATTTCTGGCCCCCAAAAATTTTAACAGGAAGCCCCAAAAAAGGGGGTCTTAATAGATGATCCCTCAGTTTTTAAACCTTAATTATCGCATGATCGGGAAAAATTTCGATAACCATAAAAAAACCTTTTCCGATTTCAATTTTGTCGAAAAAACCTAAACACTAGCCCCCAATAAAAATTTTTAAGGGCCCCAACCTCACTTCTTTCCCTTTTAGGATTCATAACTAAACTAAAAAGGCACTTTTTGAAAAACCCCACTGTAAGGAATAGCCACCACAGTCTCACCTTTAAAAATGCCTTCGGGAAGCTGTGTAGGCACAAACAGCATTCTCTGTACTTTTTTCCCGGGCCCACCCTCACCCCCACACTTCCCCTCCTAAGGGGGTGTTAGCTGGAATATTAAGGGGTTCCAGACCTATTTTGGGACTTCTCTGAAAGCCTTTTCCCACCTGTTTGCTTTTCATTATCCCCAAACAACTGTTTTGGCTTCTTTGTCCCCAATGGGGCAAAGGATGTTGCAAACAAAATCTCCCAACGGTGGTAGAAAAGGGCTTTTTCTGTGGATCACTTCCTCAACACATTTGAAACCCCGATGTTTTCTTCTTCTGCCAAAACGTTGTCATTTTTGTGACTAAAAAGGGCACTAATAACTCAATTTATTGCTGTTCTTGGCGGGTGGGCGGGAAAATTCCACTTCAACCCAGCCTAAAAAGGGGGTCCCTCTGCGGGGTTCACTGCTCCGCCCCAAAAATTCCCTCCGGGGGCCTATAAGTGTTTTCCACTGGCCGGAGCCCTGCATGGGGTAATAGTGCTTTCCTTTCCTTTTTATTTAAAAAAACTGGCCTGGGCGCCTGTACCCCAAAAAAAGTTTTTAAACAAGTAGTCCTTTTAAATTTACATTTATTAGGCATTTTTCACCAAAAAGGGGCCATGGGGTCTTTCGGTTTTTTCATTGATATTTTCTGGCTTTTGAGCATTAAAAAAGTAGAGCTGCCACACGAATGCTTTGGGGACAGGTGATGCTGTTTCCCATTGTAACTGTTGGAGAAAGTTTTACACAAAGTTTGGGGGGAGTACTGGCCCCAGCGTTCTTTATCCTGGATGGTAAGGGTGTTTGAGGGTTTTCTGGTTTTGGGAAATTTCCCTTTTTGTTGAGGTTTCCCGGTCCCCCTTCCCCCCGCAACCCTTCTTTTAGCTGCTTAATCTTGGCACTCTAAAAATTTTTTTGCATAATTCCCTCTTGACCCCATTTAAGACATGGGCAAAGGCCTTACATGCAGGGGGTCTTCTATTCTGGAAATTACCCCCTGTCCTTTTTCTGGTTTTTGGGCTTGGTCCCCCGTCTGTTAAACCTGGTTCATCTTTTACTATTCCGACCGAAGTTTTACTCCCCCTACTTCCTCCCCGTTTTGGGGTCCACTGTTTTTTTTTTTAAACGGTACCCCCTGGTGACTAAGAGGTGGATGGGCAAGATTTCTTCCTCCCTGTTACCTTATGGCTGCAAATCTCATGGTGTCAAATTTTGGGTTTACTTCCCCTTTTGCAGTCTTACCCCGTAGAGGGCCCCTTTTTTAGCTTTTTTTCCTCCCTAGCTCAAGCTACTGGGCCCCATTTTTATCTTCTCAAACAACACTTCATCTTGGGGTAAAAGGGTCCTCAATTACTTTTTTAAACTGGAACTTTATGTTTTTCCCCTAAGTAACCCTTCCCCATTGACCTCAGGAACTTCTTCTGAACAACCCCACATCAAACCTCTTCATAGCCTCTTCTTCTCTGGAATTCAAACAACATTTTTTTTTGAGTGCCATGGGGGTGAAAAAAGAAATCTTGAGGGGAAATCCTTTTTGGGGCTTGAAGATGTTTTTAATTTATTTGTTAACAAATCAGAGGTGCTTTTTTTTAAATAATGCCCCCCTTTAAAAAAAAAATTTTTTCTTTAACTGGGCAAGGGGAAAGGGTTGGGCTTCATCCAACATTTCCTGAGATGCAACCCCGGAAATTTAAAGGCCTTTTACTACCCCCCTCAATTTTAAACGCTCCCCCTCCTAACCCCCTTTTTTTTGTATCCCCCCCAAATCCCACCCGGTGAATAAGGTTAGTGTAAGACAGTCTCTCTTCTTTTCTCCCTTCACCAAATTTTGGGCCCTTATTTTTTAATTTTTTCGGAAAGGTTATTCTTTTGGGCTGGATTTATCTTCTTTTTTGTTCCGGGGTTTTAAACAAAATTGGAAATTTTATCAGGACTGACCACTTTTCCAACTTTTTTGCAGATTCCCCGCACTATCGTTTTTAAAGCAATTAATTGGGGCCTTTTAACTCCTTCAGCCCGGGGCAGTTTTTTTAAGACATTCACTTTTCTGTTGCCTTTTAAAATGTTTCAGTTCCCCAGCCCCCCCAAACTGTCAAAAAACGAATTTTGTCTCCCCAGAATTGCAACATAGCCCTCCCTCTTCCCCCACTATTCTATCTCATCCAGGGAATCGATTCCCGGGCTGTCAAAAAATTCGGCAATTTTTTGCACGAGCAAGATGGTCCTCTGGTAGTTTTCATAAATCTTTTTGACGGGTTTCCCAGTTTGCAAAGGCAAAATGCAGCAAAAAGACTCACTATCTAATTTAGTGTCTCTCCCACCCTCCCCTGGTTGAATTTTTGTGGATTTTTTTTTTGTGCGCGCTTGGGCCCCTTTTAAAACTGAGTTAAAATTGCGCAGGGCTGGGCCCTTTTTGCTGCAGTTATCTTGCCCGGGGGGATAAGACTGGGCTATGCGGGGAGTAAGGGCCAAACCCTCTAATGCTTTTTGGGTTCAAACCTTTGCAGGTAAAAATACACGGGAAAACACTGGCGGGAAAACGCTGATGAACCTTTCCATGGGGCTGCTTTAAATCTTCCGCCCTCACTCCCGGTTTTGGGCCCCCTGGGGGACTTCCCCTCAGGGTTCCTGAGGGGGCCCCACTATTTAGGGTGGGGCCAAAATGTTATCCACACCCCCCACTGTGATAGGGTTGCAGCGTGGGGGGATGAAGAGGGCTTTTGGATTCTGAGGGAACTGGGGGGGGGGGGTTTTCCCGTGAGTTGGGGGCCCTTTTAAAATTTTCCCTTCACACACACATCAAAGTTTAAAAGGTTCCACTGAAAGGGCAGGTTTTAAAAGGTTTTTAAATTTAAGTCCATTCTCCCCTACAGTAACTTTTAGTAAACCTCAATATAACAGCAATGCAAATAGCTCCCCGGCATTCCCACACAGTTTTAAAAATGCTTACAGGGGGTTTAAAAAATCACAGAAAACCTGAGGGTTTTACCAGTCATATCCTGTCCCTCCTTTAGCTGTGAATTTCTGGGTGTTTTTCCCTTTACTGTCTGTTTGCAATGCTGCAGGGGCCCCCAGGACTTTTGTCTTTACTGTCTCTCACTTTTTTCTGTGTCCCTTTACTCTTTCTTAGGGGCCCCAAAAAAACCCCGAATCCCCCCCCTCCGACAGTGGGTTTCCCGCAAATTTTTGTCCCCCTCCCCTTTTTCTAGCATGCACAACACTAGGTTTAATTGGGTTTTAGTCCCCCGTGCTGTACAACCCCAACCCGCTGGTGGGTGGTACTTTTGGCCCCCTAATGGGCCAAGGGGGAAGTAAAAAAAATTTTCACTTTATAAGAACAGTGGGCAGTAGAGCTTCCCCGGGTCAACCCCTACTTTTTGGGAAAAAATATAAGTTTTTGGGGAAAAATTGTAAAACCAATGACAGTGAAAGGGGTTTAAAAAGAAAATATTAAATTTGTGAAAATTCCCCCTATGGAAAAAATCTAAAATCACTTGACAGGGCAATGTCCAGGTGCTCTCTTTACCACTTTTCAATGTCTCTGATGGGCCCCCTTTTACCCCCC